>JAPDDO010000113.1:35000-75000 GCA_027422415.1 Schizothorax lantsangensis
TGGTGTTGAAATTCTGCAGCAAAGCGATAATATATCAGATCATTATCTAGTCTTGTGTAAACTCCATATAGTTAAAGCTGTAAATTCAACTCCTTCTTACAAATATGGTAGAACCATCACTTCTACCACAAAAGACTGCTTTGTAAGTAATCTTCCTGATTTATCTCAATTCCTCAGCATATCCAACAGCTCAGAACAACTTGATGATGTAACAGAAACTATGAACTCTCTCTTTTCTAGCACTTTAGATACGGTTGCTCCTTTACGCTTAAGGAAGATTAAGGAAAAGTCCAACACCGTGGTATAATGAGCACACTCGCACTCTAAAGAGAGCAGCCCGGAAAATGTAGCGCAGCTGGAGGAAAACAAAACTAGAGGTATTTCGTATAGCTTGGCGGGAAAGTACCCTATCCTACAGAAAAGCTTTAAAAACTGCTAGATCTGATTACTTTCGTCTCTTTTAGAAGAAAACAAACATAACCCCAGGTATTTATTCAATACAGTGGCAAAATTAACAAAAAATAAAGCATCAACAGGTGTTGACATTTCCCAACAGCACAGCAGTAATGATTTTATGAACTACTTACTTCCAAGATTGATACTATTAGAGATCAAATTGTAACCATGCAGCCGTCAGCTATATCATCACATCAAATAGTGTACTATAGATCCCCTGAGGAACAATTCCACTCATTCTCTACTATAGGAGAGGAAGAATTGTATAAACTTGTTAAATCATCTAAACCAACAACATGTATGTTAGACCCTATTCCATCTAAACTACTAAAAGAGGTGCTTCCAGAAGTCATAGATCCTCTTTTGGCTATTATTAATTCGTCATTGTCATTAGGATATGTCCCCAAAAACTTTAAATTGGCTGTTATTAAGCCTCTCATTAAAAAACCACAACTTGACCCCAAAGATCTAGTTAATTACAGACCGATCTCGAATCTCCCTTTTCTGTCAAAGATATTAGAGAAGATTGTATCCTCACAATTACATTCCTTCTTAGAGAAAAATGATATCTGTGAGGATTTCCAGTCAGGATTTAGACCGTATCATAGTACTGAGACTGCTCTCATTAGAGTTACTAATGACCTGCTCTTATCATCTGATCGTGGTTGTATCTCTCTATTAGTGCTACTGGATCTTAGCGCTGCGTTCGACACTATCGATCACAACATTCTTTTGAATAGACTAGAAAACTTTGTTGGCATTAGTGGAAATGCATTAGCATGGTTCAAATCGTACTTATCTGACCGCCATCAATTCGTAGCAGTGAATGAAGAGGTATCATATCGATCACAAGTGCAGTATGGAGTACCTCAAGGCTCAGTACTAGGGCCGTTACTTTTCACGCTTTACATGTTACCCTTGGGAAATATCATTAGGAAACACGGGGTTAGCTTTCACTGTTATGCTGATGATACTCAGCTCTATATTTCTTCACGGCCCGGTGAAACACACCAAATTGAGAAACTTATGGAATGCATAGTCGATATAAAAAACTGGATGACGAGTAATTTCTTACTGCTAAATTCTGAAAAAACAGAGGTGTTACTTATCAGACCTAAAACCCCCATAAGTAATAACCTAGAACACTGTCTAACACTTGATGGCTGCTCTGTCGATTCTTCGTCATCAGTCAGGAACCTAGGTGTGCTATTTAATAGTAATCTCTCCTTTGACAGCCACGTTTCTAGCATTTGTAAAACTGCATTTTTTCATCTTAAAAATATATCTAAACTGAGACCTATGCTCTCAATGTCAAATGCAGAAATATTAATTCATGCGTTTATGACCTCAAGGTTAGATTATTGTAATGCTTTACTGGGTGGTTGTTCTGCACGCTTAATAAACAAATTACAGATGGTTCAAAATGCAGCAGCTAGAGTTCTTACTAGAACCAGGAAGTATGAGCACATTAGCCCGGTTCTGTCAACACTGCACTGGCTCCCTACTAAACATCGTATAGATTTTAAAATCTTGTTAATTACTTATAAAGCCCTGAATGGTTTAGCTCCTCAGTACTTGAGCGAGCTCTTATCACATTATAGTCCTTCACGTCCGCTGCGTTCTCAAAACTCTGGTTATTTGATAATACCTAGAATATCAAAATCAACTGCGGGCGGCAGATCGTTTTCCTATTTAGCTCCCAAACTCTGGAACAATCTACCAAACACTGTTCGGGAGGCAGACACACTCTGTCAGTTTAAATCTAGATTAAAGACCCATCTCTTTAACCTGGCGTACACATAACACACTAATACACTTCTATTATTCAAATCCGTTAAAGGATTGTTAGGCTGCATTAATTAGATCAACCGGAACCGGGAACACTTCCCATAACACATGATGTACTTGTTACATCATAAAAATATTGACATCTACACTAATATTAGTCTGTTTCTTTCTTATTCTGTTTCTCAGTCCGTGTCTGGATCAGATGGTGGATTGGCGCCGGGAGATGATGTCTGCAGCCCAGATTGTCGGCGGAGGCCGGACCCCTGGATGAGCCCCGGGGACATAATCCCAGTGAAGACCTCGACTTAAAATACAATAAAACTAAAAATAAAACAAATAACTAAAAATATAATAAAATACCTAACTACATAATACTATTATTGTTAGAAATTGCAACAATATTACAATAGAAATATAAAACATTTAAAGTCTTAATTAAAACAATAAATAAACAATAATATCCTGGCCAGAGGAGAACTGGCCCCCCGACTGAGCCTGGTTTCTCCAAGGTTTTTTTCTCCATTCTGTCTCAGAGGGAGTTTTGGTTCCTTGCCGCTGTCGCCTCTGGCTTTCTCAGTTGGGGACACTTAATTTCTAGCGATTATCGTCAATTGGATTTCACAGAAACTATTTAAACTATACTGAGCTAGACAATGACATCTCTGAATTCAATGAAATGCCTTTAACTGAAAATTGAGTGTTTAATCTTATTATTATACATTACTGACACTCTATCCTCCAACTTGATACTGTTAAGTGCTTTGACACAATCTGTATTGTTAAAAGCGCTATATAAATAAAGGTGACTTGACTTGACTTGACTTGACTAGTATGTGTAATGTTATTTAGGCTGCTGTCTCTTTAAGACCTCATCTAATCAGGTTTATTTAGGCTGCTGTCTCCTTAAGACCTCATCTAATCAGGTTTGTTTAGCTGCTGTCTCTTTAAGACCTCATCTAATCAGGTTTATTTAGGCTGCTGTCTCTTTAAGACCTCATCTAATCAGGTTTATTTAGGCTGCTGTCTCTTTAAGACCTCATCTAATCAGGTTTATTTAGGACTGCTGTCTCTTTAAGACCTCATCTAATCAGGTTTATTTAGGTTAAGACTCATCTAATCAGGTTTATTTAGGCTGTCTCTTTAAGATCTCAAGACCTCATCTAATCAGGTTTATTTAGGCTGCTGTCTCTTTAAGACCTCATCTAATCTGCTGTCTCTTTAGACCTCATCTAATCAGTTTATTTAGCTGCTGTCTCTTTACTCATCTAATCAGGTTTATTTAGGCTGTCTCTTTAAGGCTGCTGTCTCTTTACCTCATCTAATCAGGTTTATTTAGGCTGCTGTCTCTTTAAGACCTCATCTAATCAGTTTATTTATGTTTATTTAGGGTTATTTAGGCTGCTGTCTCTTTAAGACCTCATCTAATCAGGTTTATTTAGACCTCATCTAATCAAGTTTATTTATGCTGCTGTCTCTTTAAGATCTCATCTAATCTGTCTCTTTAGGTTTATTTAGGCTGCTCCTCATCTCATCAGTTTATATTTAGGCTCTTCAGGTCTTTAAGGCTGCTGTCTCTTTACCTCATCTAATCAGGTTTATTTAGGCTGCTGTCTCTTTAAGGCTGCTGTCTCTTTACCTCATCTAATCAGGTTTATTTAGGCTGCTGTCTCTTTAAGACCTCATCTAATCAGGTTTATTTATGCTGCTGTCTCTTTAAGCTGTCTCTTTACCTCATCTAATCAGGTTTATTTAGGCTGCTGTCTCTTTAAGACCTCATCTAATCAGGTTTGTTTAGACTGCTGTCTCTTTAAGACCTCATCTAATCAGGTTTATTTATGCTGCTGTCTCTTTAAGACCTCATCTAATCAGGTTTATTTAGACTGCTGTCTCTTTAAGACCTCATCTAATCAGGTTTATTTATGCTGCTGTCTCTTTAAGACCTCATCTAATCAGGTTTATTTAGGCTGCTGTCTCTTTAAGACCTCATCTAATCAGGTTTATTTAGACTGCTGTCTCTTTAAGACCTCATCTAATCAGGTTTATTTAGGCTGCTGTCTCTTTAAGACCTCATCTAATCAGGTTTATTTAGACTGCTGTCTCTTTAAGACCTCATCTAATCAGGTTTATTTAGGCTGCTGTCTCTTTAAGACCTCATCTAATCAGGTTTATTTAGACTGCTGTCTCTTTAAGACCTCATCTAATCAGGTTTATTTAGACTGCTGTCTCTTTAAGACCTCATCTAATCAGGTTTATTTAGGCTGCTGTCTCTTTAAGACCTCATCTAATCAGGTTTGTTTAGACTGCTGTCTCTTTAAGACCTCATCTAATCAGGTTTATTTATGCTGCTGTCTCTTTAAGACCTCATCTAATCAGGTTTGTTTAGACTGCTGTCTCTTTAAGACCTCATCTAATCTGCTGTCTCTTTAGACCTCATCTAATCAGTTTATTTAGGCTCATCTAATCAGGTTTATTTAGACTGTCTCTTTAACCTCATCTAATCAGGTTTATTTAGACCTCTCTTTAAGACCTCATCTAATCAGGTAATCTGTCTCTTTAGACCTCATCTAATCAGTTTATTTAGACTGCTCTTTAAGTCTCTTTAGGTTTATTTAGGCTGCTGTCTCTTTACCTCAATCTAATCTGTCTCTTTAGACCTCATCTAATCAGTTTATTTAGGCTGCTGTCTCTTTAAGACCTCATCTAATCTGTTACACAGTAAATCTACTAATTTACAGTTTATTTAGGCTGTGTCTCTTTACGTAATTTATCACTAAGCAGACCTCATCTAATCAGGTTTAGTGCTTGACTTCATCTAATCAGTTTGGAGCAAAGACCTCATCTAATCAGGTTTATTTAGGCTGCTGTCTCTTTATGGACTGAGTATCTGATTTACATTCTGAATCTGCATGTGTCTCTGTGTGAATGGAGCAGGGTTTTGTTTACTACATACACAGAGCGCGTGATTTCGCGTCTGACGTCTCAATGAAGACATAAATACATCAACAATATCTCCAAAACTGATCAAAACCAGCATTTTACCATTTCATTTGAGTAAAACTAGTCATATCATATACACACAGAACTTTACTCGGCAACCCGTCAAAATAAAAGTCCGATTTAACTTGAAGACATTGTGCCAGAAATAGCTATATTACTATTATTTAGTAGAATGTACGTGATACTACTACTACTGTTGAAAAATAATAACTTTATTTTTTTAAGAAGTTATCACAAAATATTTTAATTTTAATAGTAAATCCCCTTTATTTGCCAAAAATTTAAATGTGTTTAATTTTCATTAATTAAATCAATGTTTTATGGCTTCATCTGATAATCAGTAAAATTTAAATACACAACACAGAATTTCTGAGGGGGGGGCATTTCATAAGCTACTGTAAGAATAAATAATAATAGTTTGTATGCATTCAAATAATTAGACGTGCTAAAACACATAATTTGGTAACAATAAAATCATAAAGTGAGAAAAAAATTAACATTTCATACGACCCTAAACATGTCATTTTTGTTACACTTTTAATACATTAATGTTAAATTGTATAAGTTTCGTGATTTTAATTAATTAGGCGTGCTTTTTGATTAATAAAATTTAATTTGGCCATTAAAAAGGAGTCCAGAAAAATTAAAACGGAAAAAAATGAATAAAACTGAATTTGGGGAAATTAAACAGATTTCATAGAGCCCTATGTTACTCATGCAGACTAGTCTTATTGATTTTATTTCAGGTTAGTTCGACAGCGACAATGCACATCAATAACTCATGAATGCACAATGTGCAGAAGGCTATTTTGCATCCGCCGGTCTCTGGACTCATGGTAAAAATGTCACCCTAAGAAAATGATGATGATGATGATGATGATGATGGCAGAGTTACAAAACTTCACTCATACTCCTAGAATGCATCTGAATTTGCTATTTATTTAATCTCCCTAAAGAGTTATTCACAGAGCATATTTAACACATGCATGTGTCAGAGACAACACTACAGTTATTCCATCCACGTTTTAATCTTGTCACGTAAAATTATCCTCTCTGCACAAAAATGACATGCTCAACATTTTCTGGTACATTACAACCGTCACATTTATCAGAAACGTCATTAAATACAAAGTATCCAATATTATCCTCATTCCTTTTTCAGCCTATACTCTCTTCTGTTCTATAATATGAACGTTTACCTTGGGCACTGGGAGTATCCATGGAGGTGTTTGCCCCATCCAACCAAATCCTTTACATTTTCTTTGTTGTGCATACTCCCAACAGTCATATAGCACCTTTATAGCAGATCCTTTTAACTTTACCCAATAAACCAATGATAGCTTTGACCGTCTTAGATATAATGGTAACTCGTTAGCTTCCACCAGCAACGCATTGGTAGGCGTAGAACCCTGCCCGAAACACAATAGAAAATGTAATGGATTTAATGGTTATAATGGGACTTGTATTGGTTTTACTGGAAACTATAATGGTGTCTACTGGTATGTGATGGATTCTATTGGTGGGATGTTAAATCCTATTGGGAAAATGCCCAAAACACAATAGAAAATGTAATGGATTTAATGGTTATAATGGGAATTGTATTGTTTTAATGGAAACTATAATGGTGTCTACTGGTATGTGATGGATTCTATTGGTGGGATGTTTAAATCATATTGGGAAAATGCCCAAAACACACTACAAAAAGGAATTTTGTAATGGTTTTACTGGAAAAAGCTAATGGTTTATAATGGTATTTTAATGGAAACCATTGGAATTTCTGTGATGGTTTCTATTGGGCGTCTATTGTTTTTTATAGCAGAACTGAATTTTGTCAAGTTTTCCCAAAATACTTTTGGCTGCTGCTCCATACACCCATAATCTAGACACGACCGTATTAAGGCCCTATAGGTAATATCCATTAGTGATAATTTGTCTGCTCCCCATTCATACCCAGTAACTGCTATAAAAAACAATAGAAGCCCAATAGAAACCATCACAGAAATTCCAATGGTTTCCATTAAAATACCATTATAAACATTAGCTTTTTCCAGTAAAACATTACAAAATTACTTTTTGTAGTGTGTTTTGGGCATTTTCCCAATAGGATTTAACATCCCACCAATAGAATCCATCACATACCAGTAGACACATTATAGCTTCCATTAAAACAATACAATTCCCATTATAACCATTAAATCCATTACATTTTTGTATTGTTTTGGGCATTTTCCAATAGGATTTAACATCCCACCAATAGAATCCATCACATACCAGTAGACACCATTATAGCTTCCATTAAAACAATACAAGTCCCATTATAACCATTAAATCCATTACATTTTCTATTGTGTTTTGGGCAGGATTTAACATCCCACCAATAGAATCCATCACATACCAGCTTATAGCTTCCATTAAAACAATACAATTCCCATTATAACCATTAAATCCATTACATTTTCTATTGTGTTTTGGGCAGGGTGCTATTGTTTTTTTCAGCAGGGTGAAATTTAAATATAATTTAAGCTGTACTTTCAGGATAATTTGATGTGCACGCTGTTCTTAAACAGCTCTTAATGTCGATCATGGATTAAATCGATACAACAGCGAATATTTGTGCCGTTTAATGCATTTGAGACGTTGTGTATTCCTCAGTGCATAACTGACACGTCACAGGTATGTTTTTCATCTGTAAATGTTAGAAAGTCATGCGAATATATACAGTTTTGCTGTCAGGAGTGGGCGGGGCTTACGCGAGGACGAGCGCGCATGCGCACGACACAGACGGAGCAGAATAGAATAACAGTAGAATTTTAATCCTACATATAAGTGTATTTTTATGATAGCAGTAACTATCCATACTAGCTCAAATGAGTTAATTGTGTTCCTCTTATCAGTTAAAATGTACTCTGATTTCTGTTATTTATTTTAATTTTTAATTCGGTGATTTTAACTTTTGATTTCGTGTTTTTTAATGCTTTAAAGAGCACATTTAGATTGTAATGTTTTAATGTTCTAATAAGCATAAAAGGTACAGCTGTCATAAATTCATGGACAAGAATGATGATCAACTGAAGAAGCAACTATGTTTTTATATATCTTAAAAAAGCTCATTAGCCTACATTTGGGCACAATACATTAAATACAGTTGGTTGTAGCCTATTTATTTATTTGATTATTTAAGAGTATTTTCTGTACACTTGTATTATGTAAGAGAGATGCGTTGCTATTGGTCAGAGTTATAGGAGCTTAGCTTAGCTGTGGAGCAGGCTAGCTGCAAATAATACATCTCCATAGTAACATAATAACATAATTACACACAAACACACTCTCTCTCACACACACACACACACAACACACACACACACATGTTGGTTTTTGTGGTTTACAGGGACTCTCCATAGGCGTAATGGTTTTTATACTGAACAATCTGTATGTGCTATTGCCCTACACCAACCCTACACCTAAACTTAGCCCTCACAGGAGACTGTGTGCATCTTTAGATTTTCAAAAAAACACCATTTAGTATGTTTTTTAAGCCTTTTGAATTACGGGGACATAGGCAGTGTCCTCATAAACCACCTTCAAATTGTAATACCTCTGTCATACCCATGTTATTATACAAATTTGTGTCCTCATAAACCACATAACCCGCCACACACACACACACACACACACACTCTCCACACACACACACACACACACACACACACACACACACACACGCACACACACACACACACACACACACACACACACACACACACGCACACACACACACACACACGCACACACACCCCTCGTGCGCGTGCCCGTGCGTGTTTGCGCAAGGTTTCAACGGAATCCTGTGAGCGATGGTTTCGATTCCGCGCTACCGAAACCTCCTGGCTCCGCTCTGACGTCACTCGAGCGGCGCACCAATGAGCGCGCACGCTGCTTCCGCAGGAGCGAGCGCCAGAGCGGGCACGCGCACAGCAGCGGGGACCAGCAGAGAGAGCAGCAGCACGCGAGCGCTTCTTATCTCCTCATTACTGAACAAGGCAAGTTTAATTAATTATCTTTATCACATCAGGTGTGTGCTACCCACGTGAACAAATACCATAGTAAATACTGTATAGTGTTTATAACACTTTGTTAATGAGTGTTATATAATTTTACGCACGAGTGCTACAGCATACTGTATAGTAAATACTGTTCGCTATACTTATTTTTTTGATACAGTAAACTTACTGATTGTAGTATAATATACCCTCAATGCAAAAAAAATGCTTTTCTTGTTTTGTGAACTTTTATCAAAATAGTTTAAAAATTGATTTAAATAAGAAGGATTTTCTAGACAAGTGAATAATTTATAATTAATAAATCAAAATTAAGCGAGTTTTTGCTTGAAACAAGCACAAATAATTTGTTTCTGTTTGAAATAACTTTCACGACGCTTTTTGACAAAAAACTCACTTATTTTTGCTTATATCTATACATATTTTTATCAGGCTTTTATTTAATAATTTTTTTGATATTTTGTCTAAGAAAACAAAGATGTAGAAAACGTTCATTGAATTAAGTAATTAGTCTTTTTATTACTAAGTTGTTAATTACACAGCTACAACATTATATGGTTCAAAAACACTAGTATTTAATATAAATCGCTAGTGTTTTTTTCATCTGGGATAATGTATCTTCTCAAATTCTATTTTTTAATAGCAAGTTTGGTTATTATTTTTGTTAAAAGGTTTATTTTTGCAGTGAAATCAGTCGTGATGGACGGCTGCGCGCAGATGTGTAAATGTTTCTAATCCTCTTCAAGGCATGTGTTCGCTGTATATACCGATTCTATTCACTGCATATTGACAGAAGCACTGGTTTCACTTTCAGCTCACTGGAACACAGTGAGGCAGAGCTGTGTATTGCAGTGTGAGCACATATCTTTGAAGCGTGGAATAGGGTGTGCGATATTAATAAGGAAAGATATCTCCATATTTTTTGGATTTTTTCGTAACGTGAGGTAAATCAGACGATATTTAGCCGAGTGTGTTATTGTGCTGAACTGTCTACCGTGGACAGCTGGTCAGTTTCTGATATTCTTCATATTCTGTGTTTTCAGTTCACCATCAGTGATAACTAATCTTTTCATTAAGTTTAAATGTATACCTTTAATAAAGCAATTTTTTTCTAAAAGTGTGCATCTTTTGGTCAATTGTTACATTTAATCAGTCAATTATGATAATACACATTTAGCTGTATAAACATATGAAACCAGTATCAGCAAAATTAATCTTTGCAGAAGTTGCATTAAGTATGTATTTACACACTATTCAATGCAGCACAGACGGGACAGATGCTTTAACCAGTCTTTTTTGACATTTTAAACATAAAACATGAATATAATTAAATTATTTAAAAAAATGTAATAGACTTTAAATGTGAATTAAAACCTCCAGCGGGGCAGCGATACGTTAATAATGATCTTGCATGAACCGATCATTTAATGGTTGAATCATTCAGAACGAAGCACTGTTAATAAGTGAGTCATGCGATGAACCGAATCATTTAAAGGTTGATTCTTCAGGAACGAAGCACTGTTAATATATCACCTTTCGAATGAACCGAATCATTTAAAGGTTGATTCATTCAGGATTATGCCTATTATAAGTGGCATTGCACTAACCGAATCATTTAAAGGTTGATGCATTCAGGAACGAATACTGTTAATAAGTGAGTCATTGGCTGAACCGAATCATTAAAGGTTATTCATTCAGGAACGAAGCACTTATAAGTATCATGCGACTGAACCGAATATTTAAAGGTGAATCATTCAGACGAATCACCGTATTTGCTAGATCCAAAACAGTGCTGTAGCGTGTCTGGATGTCCAAAGTCCGTCGCCGTCTGCGCTCACCCCAAGCCCCCTGCATTCATGTGGCATGCCCGCCGTCCGCGGGGAAATCAAGCCGCCGTCCGCGCTCCCCAAGCCCGTGGCCGCCGGCGGTCTGAATCGAACCGCCGGCCGCTACGACGTCAAGCCTGCCGGCCTGCGGCTCACTTCATTCCCCATTCCTGAGGATCAGTTCCGTAGTCACGGCCAGGAGTGCCGTTCCCAGGTCCCGTGGATTCAGTCCACATTACGGCCAGGAGTGCCTTTTTAAGTCTTGTTGTGCCCACAGGAAATTTTAATTACTTGTCTTCGGTCTTGTCTTGTCCACGGAGACTCGTCGGCAGGCGGCTCCTTTGTGGTGTCTACGGAGGCCATTCCCAGCCGCCTGCCTCTCTGTCGCTGAAGTGGAGGTGGTTGCTAGGGTCTGAAGTCATGTTAGCCCAAAAAGCCTCAGCTTCCACAGCCAGGAGGGCTTCCTATCCTGTGGGCGTCCTTTCCTGTTTGTCTACCCCGAGGGCTCCTGAAACCCGGAGCTGCCCCATGGAAATTTTTGGGGAGGGGGGGGGTAAAGGTTCCAGCTGAGTGGCAGGCTGAGGGACGGCCACGTCCACAAGGACCACCTGCATGGCCTTCACTGAGCCCCTTGCTCCCCAGGCCTTGTTCGTTTTCCGCTCTGGAGGTCCCCGTCCTGTGTCCTGTTCCATGCTGTCCTAGGCCTCCGAGCTCCTGTTACGGCGGCCGCTTCCGGAGTAGCCCACCCCCCACCCTCTTTTGTCCCCCGTTTGGAATGTGTTTACGGCCGGGACGCCCCTTTCCGGGAGGGGGGAGTTATGTCAGACTCTGCTTTTGTCTTGTTCCCCTCCTTTTGTCTTAGATGCTTTGTTCCCCCTCCAATCGTTTATAGCCCCGTTCAACCAAGCACGATAACGATAACGATAGCGAAAAGATTATTCTAAAAATCGTTCTCATATTAAAGAATAGCAGCGTCCACACCACAACTATAACGAAAGGTAAGAGAAACGATTGTTGGAATCACTCAGAACGATTTGTTTCAGCTGATGATGAAAAAACACTGACAGCCAATCAGAATCCATTTGCTTCACGAGCTGGAAGAATTTAAAGCAAGCGCACGTGCGCTTAAATAAACAGATATATCGGACGCTATTCGTTTCTTTATAGTTGCAGTGAAATCTTTATCTTATCGTGATGGTGTGACGGCTTTAGTGTGATTATTAGTTAATTATGTCGCAGATCTGTGTTTTGTTAATTATCCTGTTTTTAGTTCCTGTCTGTTCATCCTTTTCTTGGTCAACTCGTTATTCCCCGTGTTCCTGCTGTGTCTACCTTGCCTTGTCTTGCCTGTTTGAAGTAAAGATTTATTTGAGTATCCTCGTCTCCGTGTTCCTCGTTCATCCTTGCTGTGTATGCACCGTGACGATATTTTTGCTGCGGTATTGATATGAAGCGTGAATTGTAAAATTTAACTGGTTAATAATTTTGGTGTTACTTTCAGCTTATTTATTATAATACAAGATAAGGGGTCAATTTTGGGGTGAACTTTTTTACAACAAGGTTAGGTTACTTGAAATAATATAAATATTAACAGATAAATGATTTACTGTATTATATTTATTCCGTTTTTCTCTCATTTCTTATTAAACGTTAAAAGTTAAAAAAAATCTTCTGTGAAGAAGGGGCGCAAATTTCTGTCTTGCTACCCCCCTTAAAACTCTTCATGCGCCTCTGGTGTTTCTGATGTGTTCCAGCACAGTAAAGCACAGCAGTTATTTCAGTCTTCAGTGTTTCTGATGATGTGAATTTTTCAGCTGGTGGGCTTCGTTCTGGTGGCTCTGGGAATGTGGCTCCGGTTCGGCGCAGACACCCGAGGGTTCTTCGACATCGATCTGAACACGGCTCAGTTCAACATCGGTGAGTTCTGCTGCTGTATCTCTGGGACCGGTGAAATATAGCTGGTTTGGCATGTTGTGTGTGTGTCCGCAGGAGTGACCGGCTGGTGGTCCCGGGGTCCTGATGCTGCTGGTGGCTGTGATCGGTGACTGCGGCACCTGTTGTAACAGTAAATCAGCCCTCGGCGTGGTGAGCATCGCTGCAGACACAACAGCTTCTGTGAAGAATCAAAACAACAGTAAAACACAAACCTCGTCAGGTTTCACTGCTCAAATACACACACACCTTTCTGGAGAAGCTGGAGAAGTCTCTGAGAGTTAGAATAGAGTTATTTCTGAATGAAATGAAGTAGGGGTGTGTACTGAATCAACATTTCTGATTTTCAGTTTTCTGGCCTGCTGACCTTTCTGATCATCATTGAAATCACTGCTGGTGTGATGGCTTTTATGTGGAGCGACCGGGTAACACACACACACACACACACACTCTCTCACCCTCACACACACACACACACACACACATACTCACAGGTGTCTGTGTAATAGTGCTGGTTTTAATGTGTGTGTTGTGTTGTAGGTGTCAGATGAGTTGGTGACCTTCTATGAGACCATCTACCTTCAGTATGTCAACACCAGGAACCCAGGTCAAGCCGCCACCCTCAAATTATTCCACAACGCTGTAAGAGACACACACACACACACACACACTCACTCACACACACACTCACACTCACTCACACAAACTCACACACACACACTCACACACACACACACTCACTACACACACACACACACACACACACACACACTCACTACACACACACACTCGCACACACACTCACACACACACACACACACACACACGTGGTCTGACAGGTGTGTTTGTGTTTCAGTTCGACTGCTGTGGCATCAGTGGAACGATTGAGATGTTTGTGCGTGACACCTGTCCAGACGGCAGCTTCCTGGAGAAACTGACGTATTCTGTGAGTCACTTCCTGTTTGTCTTGCTCTGATTTCTGGCTGTTTGAAGTTAGAGGAGTGCAGGTGCTCATCTCTGTGTGTGTGTGTGTATCTCTCTCTGTGTGTGTGTAGAGGTGTCCCGTCGTGATCAAGGACGTCTTCGCGTCTCACGCTCCGCTGGTTCTGGGAGGGTTTCTGGGGACGGCAGGAATCATGGTGAGTGAGTCTGGAGCTCTGTGGCGTTCACACAGCAACATTCTCAAACACTTAACATCAAAAATGTTGGCTTAATGCAGTAAAACAGTGCTTTTAAAAGACCAAACTCAGTAAACTCGTTAATTTAGTTCAACAGTCCAATCTGAGCCGATCCTCCCTATACGCAGAATACGCAAGCTGCGTAGTTGCTCTCAAAGATGTTTTCATTTTAGTTTCGTTTTTTGAGTTTGGCCAGCGGTTATGAAAACATGAATGATCATTTCTTTTAATGCGGTGTGCTGTCACCCTCTCTACGTCAAATCATGTAACGTGAACGTCGTACAGTCGTTAAGCATTACTGTCGTTAAGCGTTACTGTCGTTAAGCGTTTTTGACGTAAAGCGTTATTGACTTTAAGCGTTATTGATGTAAAGCGTTTTTGACATTAAGCATTATTGACGTTAAGCGTTTTTGACGTTAAGCATTTTTTGACGTTAAGCGTTTTGACGTTGACGTTAAGCATTTTATGACGTAAAGCGTTTAAGCGTTGACGTTAAAAGCGTTATTGACGTAAAGCGTTATTGATGTAAAGCGTTTTTGACATTAAGCATTATTGACGTTAAGCGTTTTTGACATTAAGCATTTTTTGACGTTAAGCGGTATTGACGTTAAGCATTTTTGACGTTAAGCGTTATTGACCTAAAGCCTTTTTGACGTTAAGCGTTGTTGACGTAAAGCGCTATTGACGTTAAGCGTTATTGACGTTAAGCGTTTTTGACGTAAAACGTTATTGACGTTTTTGACATTAAGTGTTATTGACGTTAAGCGTTTTTGACGTTAAGCGCTATTGACATTAATCGTTTTTGACGTTATTGACGTTAAGCGTTATTGACGTTAAGCATTATTGACGTTAAGCGTTTTTGACGTTAAGCATTTTTGACGTTAAGCTTATTGACGTTAAGCGTTATTGACGTTAAGCATTATTGACGTTAAGCGTTTTTGACGTTAAGCGTTTTTGACGTAAAGCGTTATTGACTTTAAGCGTTATTGATGTAAAGCGTTTTTGACATTAAGCATTTTTGACATTAAGCGTTATTGACGTTAAGCATTTTTGACGTTAAGCGTTTTTGACGTTATTGACGTTAAGCGTTTTTGACGTTAAGCGTTTTTGACGTTATTGACGTTAAGCTTTTTTGACGTTATTGACGTAAAGCGTTTTTGACGTTATTGACGTTAAGCGTTTTTGACGTTATTGACGTAAAGCGTTTTTGACGTTATTGACGTAAAGCGTTTTTGACGTTATTGACGTAAAGCGTTTTTGACGTTATTGACGTTAAGCGTTGACGTTGACGTTAAGCGTTATTGACGTTTATTGATGTTAAGCGTTTATTGATGTTAAGCTTATTGACGTAAAGCTTTTTGACGTATTAAGCGTTATTGACGTTAAGCATTTATTGACGTTAAGCTTATTGACGTTAAGCGTTTTTGACGTTATTGACGTTAAGCGTTTTTGACGTTATTGACGTTAAGCGTTTTTTGACGTTTTTGACGTAAAGCGTTTTTGACGTTATTGACGTAAAGCGTTTTTGACGTTATTGACGTAAAGCGTTTTTGACGTTATTTTTGAATTAAGCTTATTGACGTTAAGCTTTATTGACGTTAAGCTTTATTGACGTTAAGCGTTATTGACGTAAAGCGTTATTGACGTTAAGCGTTATTGACGTAAAGCGTTTATTGACGTTATTAAGCTTTATTGACGTTAAGCTTTATTGATGTAAACGTTATTGACGTAAAGCTTTATTGACGTTAAGCGTTTTTGACGTTATTGACGTAAAGCGTTTTTGACGTTATTGACGTAAAGCTTTATTATTGACGTAAAGCGTTTATTGACGTAAAGCGTTTTTGACGTTATTGACGTAAAGCGTTTTTGACGTTATTGACGTTAAGCGTTTTTTGACGCTAAGCATTTTTGACGTAAAGCGTTATTGACTTTAAGCGTTATTGATGTAAAGCGTTTTTGACATTAAGCATTTTTGACATTAAGCGTTATTGACGTTAAGCATTATTGACGTTAAGCATTTTTGACGTTAAGCGTTTTTGACGTTATTGACGTTAAGCTTTATTATTGACGTTAAGCTTTATTGAAAGCATTTTTGACGTAAAGCGTTATTGACGTTAAGCGTTATTGACGTAAAGCGTTAAGCATTTTTGACGTTAAGCGTTATTGACGTTAAGCATTATTGACGTTAAGCATTTTTGACGTTAAGCGTTTTTGACGTTATTGACGTTAAGCGTTTTTGACGTTATTGACGTTAAGCGTTTTTGACGTTATTGACGTTAAGCGTTTTTGACGTTATTGACGTTAAGCGTTTTTGACGTTATTGACGTAAAGCGTTTTTGACGTTAAGCGTTTTTGACGTAAAGCGTTTTTGACGTAAAGCGTTTTTGACGTTAAGTGTTTTTCTCTCTCTCTCTCTCTCTCTCTCTCTCTATCTCTCTCTCTCTCTCGGTGTCTCTCTCTCTCTGTCTCTCTCTCTCTCTCTCTCTCGACAGGTGCTGGCGCTGGTCTGCAGCTCTCTGCTCTATAGTAACCTCAAGACGTCGTACTACTCTTCCCCAAACATGTACTGAGCCTCCACTCGTCTGTCTGATGGACGGATGAACGTTTTCTTCGGTCAAAGGTCAAAGGTCAAGGAAATCACACGTGTGTGTCACTCATCTAGAACTGAACCGAATCACAATCTAAACCTGAGGCGGATTAAAGTCGACTGAGTTTCACAGAAATGGAAACTGATCTGCGTCATTTCATATTCAATGCTTGTTTTTCTGCATTAATGTTACGCTGTAACTCGCTGTCTGTTACCATCTCGTCCTGAATATTTCATAAAATCTGCATGTTTCATGTTTGTTTTTTTTACTGTGAGACATTAAAGAAACTTCCATAAACCTGTCACGGTCCGGTGTGTGTTTCATCAGAGGTCAAAGGTCAGGAGTGATCAAACGAGCACTGCTAATCATCACAACACGTGAAGTTGCAGAAACAAATGGACGTTATAAAGAAGAGAATGTCATGTGTTTAATAGGGATGTGGTGAGATCTCGTGGCTGGTGATGGGAGAAACGAATCTTCTCGAAGCTTCGAATCAATTGAACCGATGCTTCTCAAAACGATTCAGTGATTCGAAGCGCTCGAAACACCACCTGCTGGTCAGAAGTGTGTACATGCAACAAAATCTCAGGATAAAACATGCATAAATACAGCTTTTACAAACACATAATGGTAATTTTAGATGACCTTTCGGAAGTATTTAATTATAAAACCCTTCATAATCTATAATAGCATTACATTTATTTCATATTTTCTCTAAACCTTCTTGGATATTAAGACAGGCACCTGCAATTCTGGCCAAATTACAGATAGTTGAGTTTTTGTTGTAGGCTATATCCCAAAAATGAACAGCTGTGAGCGTGATATTTTATTAACAGAGTCACAAACGTGACTTTAGACACAGGATCATAATACTCTGGCATTATTTACAGTTTGAAAGAAGTTCGTTTTCTAATTTCTTAATTGTGTGTTCCTCGTATTTAGATACAACTATATTGCTGACATTAAAACACTGTTTTGGGTTTTATTTGGACCAAAAACTGAGTTTTTAGAGAGCCTGCTCTTAAAGAGCCCAACACATTTAAAGTGCAACACATTACAATAGAGCAAATTCAAATCACATTTTGTGTATTTTAGGGACTGAACAGATCTTCATAGGCACCACCTTTTGGATTTTTATCTAGCCGTGAGATAAGTTGTCTTTACTCCAGGAGTCAGCGTCAAGACCAGGTTAGGCTTTTTCCCACTCCCCAAAGGTAACAGGCCCTCAGATCTCGACATGGCAACTAAGACAACAAGGACTCCAAAGCGCTAAGGCAAACAGTGAATTTAGGTTAAGGCTCTAAGCTTACATTTCTCTTCAGGAGCACTTGTGCTCCTACTTTAAAAAATCGTGCAGCACTAGTTTACATGTTGTTTATTACTGCGTATAATTCATTAAAATAGAAGTTTTGTTGAATAAAAGACTATTTTCTCTCTATATTTCATCATTGAGTATTTCTCTTAAAAATCTGGTCTCGTGTGTAGTATATAATTAACTCTCGGAGGAATGATGTGAAATAAACTCAAGCATCAGCACCATGATTTCTGGACATCAGGGTCATTCCTGGGATTTACCAACATTTCAACTTTTCTAAACACCCCACATCATTAGGCACACCTCCAACAAATCATATTTTACACCTCAACTTTTATTATTTTCAGGTTTTTTGACACCTTTTTTTCTCCACCTCGTAACGTAGTGGTTTAAAAGGGATTTAAACAGAACTCGTTATAAAACTAATGCTCACGTGTCCCTCATAGCAATTTAATAATCTTCACATTTCTATAGGACTGAAGCCAAAAATACACAAATTGTGTGTCTACGGTACTATCTTTATTTTTGTAAATATATGTATTAATATAACCCACAATGTTATTGTTTTAGTCCTTAACATGTCAGATGTTAATCAGCAAGAAATGCTTTCATTCTTAATTGTCTAAAATATAAAGATAAGGAGAAGCCTAAAACAGGCCCGAGGCCTGTGTTATATTCGCAGTTGTGGCTAGAAGGCATACAGCTACCGGAAACCAACAATAAATATTTTTTTCTACTAATTAGATTGTGTTTTATTAACGTCTACACCTACCCCAACCCTAAACCTACCCCTTACAGTAATGCAGATGCATTAAATATTGTTGTTCAGCGTGAGAGAAAGGACGAAATATTGACGTGCGCATAGGAAAATCTGACGGGTAGGATAAAATGTCAGGACACCGGCCCGCGTCTGAACTATGACGTGAATATTGGCCCGAATCCCGGCCCTAGGGACGTAAAAAAGTCGGAGCCCGACTTTAAATTAAATTTTGGGCTAAAAGTGTGTTACTGAACAACGAGTAAAATATTACTGAAAATTGATTAGTAATGCCTTACACTACTGCGTTACAGCAAAAAAGTAATACGTTACTGTAATGCATCCCAACACTGGTCAGGAATTAGTTGCTGTGCCAGTTTTAAATATTTAAAAATATTTATTTTTGTTTTATTTTCTTTGGTTTGTGTGTTTATTTATTTACTTATTTATTCGAAGCAGGTACATGTTTTTTTTTTTTTTTTAAGGGGGATAAATGTTGTTCGTAAATATTTTTTCTGTTTTGTTTTGTTCAGTCTGATGTAAAATTGTTCTATGAAAAAAATGGTCAGTTATGAAACTTTTTTAATTTTGAATTTTTTTCTTTGTGCTCAATAATATTGTTAATCGTATGACAAAACAAATGGGCCTTATTTTGTAATATATGAGTATATATATGCCAGGCACAAGAACAGCAATCTATACGTCATGAACAGTTAAATGTTCCGCCATTGTGCAATAAATATATGTGCAATAAGCCTATATATATTTGTTTCCACCTACATGCTAGTTAGCACATTGCTACATCTCATTCTATTCCTATTCTGTTATCTATAGCACAACTGTACATACAATTTACTTTATTAGATTATGTATTTTTAAAGCACGTATTTACAACCGATGTTGCCCAAAGTGCTGTACAAGCATAATAAAAAGAAGGACAGACTCAGTACAATTTACAATTTGAACACCAAAAAAAACATCAATTTAAACAACAAACATCTGGCTGATTAAAAGCAAGCGATAATAAATACCCTTTTAACGAGGCTTTAAAAATTGAAATGGACTGGGCAGATCTTATATGCATAGGTTAAGTTTACATAAGTTTAAGTTTGCATAAGTTTACATCTGGTTTTAGGAACTACTAACAAAACCTGATCGGAAGACCTCAAAGGCCTAAGAGAGGAATAACGGCTCACCAATGCTTCCAGATATTCTGGAGCCAGTCCATTAAAAGTTCACTAAAAGTTTGTATTTAATTCTAAATTGCACAGGCAACCATTTAAGAAATGACAAAATCTGCCGCATTTTGAACTGATTGTAGCCGAGCCCAGGTTTTCTGGCTAACTCCCACATAAAGAGGATTACAGTAGTCTAGGCGTGACAAAATAAAAGTCTGAATGACTGTCTCTAAATCACTAAAAGACAGCAAGGACTTCAGCTCTAAGCTTAAAAAAGCAGGACTTTACCACAGAATTGTCAAATTTAAAATCAGGATCCAATAATACGCCTACATTTTTCACCACTGCTTTGTTATATACATTCAAAGACGTCCATAAAGCAGTTTACTCAAATTAGACCCATTTTCCTTATAAAACGGCAGATAGATCTGCATATCGTCGGCGTAGCAATGAAATGCGACAGCACGTTTCCTAAATATACTTCCCACAGGGAGCATATACAGTGAAAACAATAACGGAGCGAGAACAGAGCCTTGAGGCACTCCGTACTTCAGTGGAGCTGGCATTGATTAGTGTTCGCCAAGTTTAATTACTTTTTATGCATAATAGTAACCCTAGAATGTGATCAAACAGTTTAAAATAGCTGGGCTGAGATATACAACAATTTTTATGACTGCAGAAATATGATAATTCAGTACACACATTATCCCACCGGTCACCAACCATAAAACACAATTTTTCACACACTTTTCCAAAAAAAAATATAATAATAATAATAATTGTTGATTATTTCAAAGGGTTATTAATGACACATTATTTGGATATTTTCATGTCTGGGAAAAATTTGGGATTGAACGGGTTAACCTTGCTTCCTCCCACAAAAACACAAACAGATGTTTACACAACCATAATCTGTTTTTAATTAGCGTTTGAACTTCCGCTTTAACGCGCAATGCGTTTCTCCGCTTTTGTTGTTGTTGTTGTTGTTTTAAATCCCGATCATCGCAGACTTTAATTTCCCTATTTTTCCTCCGCTTCCAATGCTTTTCCTTTATAATAAAGCACGTGGTAATATGACCATATGACATAATTGTATCTGATCTAATTAAAACCCATATATATGGGCAGTGATTCCTGCACTGACTTGTTCGAGGTAATCTCTTTGTCTGACTCAATTCCTGGCAGCTGCGTAGCTGAGGATCTGCGTGTTTTCCAGGAAAACAGAAGGAAACGATTTCGAAACGCGTTCGCCCCTCCGGTGACGTCACCGGGGCCGCGCACCAATGAGAGCGCGAGAGGAGCAGCGCATTAAAGCAGCACGCATCTGATTTCTTCAGTACTGCTCGAGGCAAGCTCAGTTATTCCGTAGACAACGGTGACTTAAGCATCGAAGCTTCTATTGAGTGTATTATTGTTCACTGCAGTGAAATCAATCGCTCGTGATGGACTGCTGCACGCAGATGTTTAAATGTTTCCTGATCCTCTTCAACATTCTGTTCGCTGTGAGTATGTCTGGGGTTTTACTGCTGTTTGCTCTTCTGCTGAGATCAAAGCGTGCTGTAAATGTCAACAACACATGTGCATGTGGAAATAAAGCGCTGGATTCAGTTGCACGAGGTGCAGAAAAGTTTGGTAAAGTTGGCAAGATATTTACATTCGACTTTTCCGGATCTATAGAAACGTTTTTACTACACAATTGACTGTTATCTTTCGTAGTGATGTATAAACGAGCTACAAGCGTGTTTTCCTCCGCTCTGTATAAAACACACTGATCTCAATGCGCTGGAATCTAAGGGACAAGATCTGAGGGACCGTCTACAAAGTGCGAAACACGAAAACAAAATATTAATAAAATACTCAATAACTTCACTGTAACACACTGTAGTGTCACCAAATCCAGTTCCAGAAATATTTGCGTGCTATCACGGGGAGTTTGAGAGTTATGAGGAGTTTAATGCACAAATATGTATCATAGCCTACCACTGAAATTACCTGAGCAGTTTTAATGTTCTAAAAGAAAGAAAGAAAAAAAAAAAACATCATTCAATAACGTGCGTTCATTGCATGGACGGGGCATGAGAATAATATAAGCGTCTAAAATGCATGCTGGCTATACAGTTCAGTTGAAAGCTTACCCCTTTTGACTTGCTGTTGAATGTAAGAATGGAAACTGAAAGTAAACTACACTGAAATAAGAGCCTGTGTGATTAAAGTTGTGTTCGTTACTATAGCAACAGTCGGCTCGACTGTAATATCCAGTGATGCAAACTGTCAAATTCTGCCGTTTTAAATTGAAAGTTGGGCTGTCATTTACATGATTCATGTAATTCATAATTATTGTGACAACAATAGCATTTTTCTGTCTTGCGTTTTTAACATATTAGGAATACAACTAACATTGAATGGGTGCATATTTTAAAATAAAAAATATTATTTGCAGTTCAGTTCCGAGCATGTGAGCGGAGCTGAGCGGTGAGAATCCCCGCTCCCCGCTCACGTGGGTGTTCGCTCCACCGCTCAAAGTCACACCAGACCGCTCCGCTCAATTCCGCTCCCCGCTCACGTGGGTGTTCGCTCCACCGCTCAAAGTCGCACCAGACCGCTCCGCTCAATTCCGCTCCCCGCTCACGTGGGTGTTCGCTCCCCCCCCCGCTCCACCGCTCAAAGTCGCACCAGACCGCTCCGCTCAATTCCGCTCCCCGCTCACGTGGGTGTTCGCTCCACCGCTCAAAGTCGCACCAGACCGCTCCGCTCAATTCCGCTCCCCCCCGCTCACGTGGGTGTTCGCTCCACCGCTCAAAGTCGCACCAGACCGCTCCGCTCAATTCCGCTCCCCGCTCACGTGGGTGTTCGCTCCCCCCCGCTCCACCGCTCAAAGTCGCACCAGACCGCTCCGCTCATTTCCGCTCCCCGCTCACGTGGGTGTTCGCTCCACCGCTCAAAGTCGCACCAGACCGCTCCGCTCAATTCCGCTCCCCGCTCACATGGGTGTTCGCTCCCCCCCGCTCCACCGCTCAAAGTCGCACC
Organism: Schizothorax lantsangensis; assembly: GCA_027422415.1. Classification (NCBI taxonomy): domain Eukaryota; kingdom Metazoa; phylum Chordata; class Actinopteri; order Cypriniformes; family Cyprinidae; genus Schizothorax; species Schizothorax lantsangensis. The sequence continues at coordinate 58,098 of JAPDDO010000113.1, forward strand.
AGACCGCTCCGCTCAATTCCGCTCCCCGCTCACGGTGAAATCGCTCCACGCTCGCTCACATTTAAAATTCATCTGCATGCCTAACACCTGCCGTTTCTGAAGAGTTCTGCGTTCAAATGCACACAATAGGCTGAACCTTGCTGCAAAGCCCCAGCAAAAGTGATTACCATGAATGTGTCCGGGGGAAATAGTAAGGAGATATTTGAATTATTTACTAATAAACTAGTGTTTTCTGAGTCAGTGTCGCAAAGATGAAGAATCAGATGATGATCCTGACTCGCCATCTCCTCATTTGACGCGCCTTTAGAGAGAAGTGCATCTTCACGGATTATAATGAAAGAGTTTTTGTTTTCGATTTGATTTATTTCGTTAAGTAGTAATTTAAAGCTTTCTATAGATATATTTATCATGTCTGTGAGTCATGTATTCTCTGACTCTCGGTTCATTTTTGTGAAGTGCTCCTGTTCAAGACGAGACGGCACATCATTGTATTCTTTATTTTATAAAATTATTTTATATATTTTATAAAAGGTTTTGTTGATATTATGAGTGCACACAAATAAAAGTAGACCCTTTACAGTTACGAATGATGTATTACTCTTAGTTTTACTAGCAAAAATTACTGCGTCAGTTGTTTCCATTGAAAAAAATGCAATTGATTGCACTGGTGCCTCCATGTCACTCTCCGCACAAACTAGGATGCAGCGCACATTTATCTAGGTTTAACATTTAAACATTGTTATATGCTTGAACTGTTTTAGTATATCTATAGATTTTATTTTAGGCAAGTCGTGATGATTTGAGAAGCTAAATTGATCAAACATGGCTATGATCAGCTCACTGTCTGCCGCTGGCCGCTTGGTCGTTACTTTAAGAAAGAAAAAACGTATTTAACGAACAAAAACATGCTCCAAATGTTTTTCTAAATTAACTTAATAAAAAAAACGAAACGAAATATTATCACTTTGCCATTACATACAAAACTGAAATATTTTAATAGCTGAAACAGTATAATCTGACTTGGGAAAAACACGGGCTTGGGACGGACTCGGGCTGGTAATGCTGTCAAGCTCTCGGACACGGGCCGGGCTAAATTTGAGGCCCTAGCCAACCGAAGTGTAGGCTGACCGTTTTGTTAATTGTTGAAGGCACAGGTGAATTGTGGGTGGATTTGTGCGAGCCCTAGACTCGTGGTGTGAGCGGTATCGGAGCGGAACCTTTGAATAAAAACCCGCTCCGCGCTCCGACTATATTTCACACGCTCCGCTCACATGCTCTGGTTCAGATTGATTACTTTACAAAAAAATCTTATTATTTATTTAGTTCCTTTACCATTACCATAGTGGTCTGGTCTTAATATTTTCCTCAAAACAATAGTCTCCCTAATGTTCTAGATATGATTATGGCCTTGTTTGGTATAAATAAAAAAGTTAGTTGAAAAAAATCACCACAGAAACAATGATCCAGAGAAAGAGAACAGAGTTGTTTTTTTATTATTGTTATTAAAAAAAGAAAAAATGCTTATTTTGTTGTGAAAGCGCATAATATTCTAGGCTGCCCATGAAAGCTTTTTTTTCCAGTGTACATACAACAGCCTATAGTTAATATAGCAATATACTACAGTACCTATAAATATCTAGACTTTTTTCACCTTGCAACCCCCCCCCCCCCCAAAAAAAGCCCACCCAGGATATCTACCAGCCCACCCTTCTATAGCTGTCAAGAACCGGCCCTGATAAAAAGTCATGAAAAATGATCCAAAAGCAATTATTTTCTAAATAAGTGTTGTAGTATAACCAGCAGGAGAGCAGTGATGATGTGTGAACTGGATTTGGAGAAAGTACAGTGTGTTACAGTGAAGTACTTTATTAGTAAAATTGTTCGTGTTTGGCACTTTGCAGACGGTCCCTTAGGCCAGCGCATTGAGATCAATGTGTTTTGTACATAGCGGAGGAAAGCTTGTTTTCTACATCACTATGAAAGAAAAGAGGCGTCATTTGTGTAGTAAAAAGTTATTGATCCGGAAAAGTCGAATCTGTGAATATCTTACCAACTTTACAAAACTGGTTATACCAGTGTGAACTGCTGGTGTTTCTGATGAAGGCTGTGCTGAATGTGTTTCAGAAGCTGGGCTTGGTTCTGGTGGGTCTGGGAATGTGGCTCCGGTTCGGCTCAGAGACCCGAGGGTTCTTCGACATGGATCTGAACACCGCTGAGTTCAACATCGGTGAGTTCTGCTGCTGTTTCTCTCTCACACACACGAGTGGAGTTTCACTCTCGCTGGCAGACCAGCCACGAGCACTTCTTTATATGTTCTACATTTCATGTATTTATGTAACATGCATTAAAAATACATTTAGAGTGAACAATGACTGCTGTACAAAGAGTAAAAAACAAACATCTTACCTACCCAGATAGCACACGTACATCTGCAAGACGTCTGTTAAAGATCTGGAGAGCATCTGCTGTGTACAAACATCTGACAGACGTCTTTAAGATCCTAAATCATTCTAAAACATCTTAAATGCATCTAATAGACATCTTAAAGCAAGACGTCTGTTAAAGATCTGCTGTGTACAACATCTGCAGACGTCTTTAAGCCTAAATCATTCTAAAACATCTTAAATGCATCTAATAGACATGTAAAGATCAAAGCATCTGCGGTGTACAGACGTCTTTAAGATCCTAAATCATTCTAAAACATCTTAAATGCATGTAGACTCTGCAAGACGTCTGTTTAAGATCTGGAGAGCATCTGCTGTGTACAAACATCTGACAGACGTCTTTAAGATCCTAAATCATTCTAAAACATCTTAAATGCATCTAATAGACATCTGTTAAAGATCTGGAAAGCATCTGCGGTGACAAACATCTGACAGATGTCTTTAAGATCCTAAATCCTTCTAAAACATCTTAAAGACATCTAATAAACGTCTATTTGACATCTGCAGACACGACATCACAGAGACGTCTATTAGATGTCTACAAGACGTCTACAAGACGTATTTGATGTACAAGATGTAGCCTGTATATGTATAGGACGTCTCCTTTTAGATGTCAAATAGACGTTTATTAGATGTCTGTAAGATGTTTTAGAATGATTTAGGATCTTAAAGACATCTGTTAAAGATCTGGAAAGCATCTGCGGTGTACAAACATCTGACAGACGTCTTTAAGATATCAGTTTTACATACTCTCTAATTAGAGATAGCACACATACATCTCTGAGACGTCTATTTGATGTCTGCAAGACGTATTTTTTTGAGAGTGTTTGCTCATCTGCAATACGTCTATAGGACGTTTCCTATCAGATGTCAAATAGACGTTTATAAGATGTCTGTAAGATGTTTATGTGTGTAAAACTGACATCTTAAAGATGTTTGTACACTGCAGATGCTCTCCAGATCAAGAGATCTTTAACAGACGTCTTGCAGATGTACGTGGAAACCATAGACATCTAATAGACGTCTATTTGACATCTGATAGGAGACGTCCTATAGATGTATTGCAGATGAGCAAACAGCACTGTCTTATTCTCCTCATAACTGAGGAAGTTATTTCTGATGGAGCTGAACCTGCGGGCAGCGCGAGATCCGCATTTCATCTGTAAGTTCCTCAAGAGCGATCGCTGATGCAATCGCAGATTTCACAAGATCTGTTTCAGCGGTCACGAGCTCAGTAGAGGACTGACGCCACACTCAAGCCATCGCTTCATGTGTGTGTGTGTGTCCGCAGGAGTGACCGTGCTGGTGGTCAGCGGGGTCCTGATGCTGCTGATGGCTGTGATCGGTCTCTGCGGAGCCTGTAGTAACAGTAAATCAGCTCTCAGTGTGGTGAGCATCGCTGCAAACACCTCACACTAACATCATGTGTAAAGAAGCACAGGAGGACACAACTCTCACTCCTAGACACCTTTGTTCCCAAAGCATCAAATCCACACGCACCTGTCTGGAGAAGTCACGGCTCTTCTCTTCTTTCCCGTTCACTCGTGCACAGCTGAGAATTAGAATCGAGAGTTATTACGTTTATGTGCTGAATAAACATTTTTGTTTTTCTGATTTTCAGTTTTCTGGCCTGCTGACCTTTCTGATCATCATTGAAATCACTGCTGGTGTGATGGCTTTTATGTGGAGCGACCGGGTAACACACACACACTCACACTCACAGGTGTCTGTGTAATAGTGCTGGTTTTAATGTGTGTGTTGTGTTGTAGGTGTCAGAAGAGTTGGTGAAGTTCTATGAGACCATCTACGCTCAGTATCTGAACACCAGGAGCCCCGGTCAAGCTGTTACCCTCAAATTATTCCACAACGCTGTAAGATACACACTCACACACTTGCACTCACTCACACACACACACACACACTCACTCTCTCTCTCTCTCTCTCTCACACACTCACACACTCACACACTCACACACACTCTCACACACACTCACACACTCACGCGCACACACACACTCTCCCTCTCTCACACACACTCACACACGCACGCACACACACACACTCTCTCACACACTCACGCACACACACACTCGCACACACACACACACACTCTCCCTCTCTCACGCACACACACACTCTCCCTCTCTCACGCACACTCACACACACACACTCTCCCTCTCTCACGCACACACACACACTCACGCACTCTCACACTCACACACACACACACTCTCCCTCTCACACACACGCACCACTCTCTCCTCTCTCACACACACTCACACACACTCTCCCTCTCTCTCACACACACTCACACACACTCACACACACACACACAGACACACTCACACACACACGTGGTCTGACAGGTGTGTTTGTGTTTCAGTTCGAGTGCTGTGGCATCGTTGGACCGATTGAGGTGCTTGTGCGTGACACCTGTCCAGACGGCAGCTTCCTGGAGCAGATCTCGTATTCTGTGAGTCACTTCCTGTTTGTCTTGCTCTGATTTCTGACTGTGTGTTGTGTGAGGAGTGCAGGCGCTCATCCGTGTGTGTGTGTGTGTGTGTGCAGAGCTGTCCCGGCGTGATCAAGGACGTCTTCGCGTCTCACGCTTCGCAGGTTCTGGGAGGGTTTCTGGGGATGGCAGGAATCATGGTGAGTGCGTCTGGAGCTCTGTGTGGTTCACTCTCAATCACGTGTGTGTTCTGACCGTCTGTGTGTGTTGGTCCTCAGATGCTGGTGCTGGTGTGCAGCTGTGTCCTCCTAAGACATGTCTCAGTGTCTCACAAGTCTCCTCCTCCATACATTCTCCTCAGCTCTCAGCTGTCAGCCGGCAAGATGATGGCATGACAAAAACTATGCATTTGTATTGCCAAAGCAATAAAAAAAATAAACCTCTCTCTCTGTCTCTCAATTCAATTCAATTCAAAATTGCTTTATTGGCATGACTGTAAATGATACAATATTGCCAAAGCTTAGTATACATGTACAAAAAGAGAAAAAAATATATATCTCACTCACACACACACACTCACTCGCACACACTCACTCACTCACTCACTCACACACACTCACTCACTCGCACACACTCACACACTCACTCACTCACACACACTCACTCGCACACACTCACTCACACACACTCACTCGCACGCACACACTCACACACACTCACGCACTCACACACACACACGCACACACTCACTCACTCGCACGCACACACTCACTCGCACACACACACGCACACACTCACTCACTCGCACTCACACACACGCACACACTCACTCACTCGCACTCACACACACGCACGCACTCACTCGCACGCACTCACTCACTCGCACACACACACGCACACACTCACGCACTCACTCACTCGCACTCACTCGCTCACTCGCACACACTCACTCACTCACTCGCACACACACACGCACACTCACTCACATCACTCGCACACACTCACTCACTCACTCACACACTCACTCACTCGCACACACTCACTCGCTCACTCACTCGCACACACACACTCACTCACGCACACACTCACACACTCACACACACACACGCACACACTCACTCACTCGCACACACACACTCACACACACTCACTCGCACACACTCACACACTCGCACACACTCACACACACACACTCACTCACTCACACACACACTCACTCACACACACACGCACACTCGCACACTCGCACACACTCACACACTCGCACACACACACTCACTCGCTCGCACACACACACACTCACTCGCACACACTCACACACTCGCACACACACACACTCGCACACACTCACGTATCTCGCAGCCACACACACACACTCACTCGTATCTCGCAGCCAGTGCTGTCTGTCCCTCTCCTAATAGTATCTTTATTTGTTCTGTTTCACTAATGGCTGTAAAGTTCTTTATTAAGTTGGTGAGTTTGTTGAAGTAGAGGTTTCTTATAGATATGTATTTATGACAGTGAAGGAGAAAGTGCGTCTCTGTCTCGATCTCTCCTGTCTCACAGTGAACACACACTCTTTGCTCTCTGGGTAACCAGCTCTTTCTGTGTCTGCCGGTCTCGATGGCTAGTCTGTGCTCACTGAGCCTGTACTCGGTCAGGATCCGTCTCTGCTTTGTGTCTCTAAAGACTATTTATCTCACTTAAGCCTCGATTTAGGGGTAAACAATAGATCCTGGTTGGAAGATCGAAGGGATCTAATGGGTTGATACTCAGTCAGTAACTCACAGAGCTTTAACCCACTCTAAAACGAACAGGCAAGCAATGTAGTGAGCGTAAGATAGGAGTAATATGCTCCCTCTTTTTAACCCAACTCAAGAGTCGAGCCGCAGCATTTTGAACAAGCATTAAGCCACCATCAAAAATGAAACCCAGGTTTATTTTGCCCATGATTTCAAACACCGAGACATCCCACCCAAATCCAATTACAGGGAATCTGAAAATTCATACGGGCTAAAAACAATAATTTCAGTTTTCATTGAAAATTACAAAAATTAACAAAAGCCAAGCCTTCACATCCGCCAAACATGCCATAAGAGACTCAAAACCCACAGAATTTAGTTTAACAGGCAGATAAACCTGAGTGTCATCCGCATAACAGTGAAATTACCCATGTTTTCTAAAAATCGAGCCAAGAGGGAGCATATAGAGAGAAAAAAGCAAAGGTGCCAAAATAGAACCCTGGGGAACCCCACAGGGCAAAAAAGCATTACTCGAGTAACGTTCACCCATCTTGACTGAAAAACTGCAAAATACGATTTAAACCAATCTAGAACTACACCTCTTAAACCAACACAATGTTCTAATCGATCAATGAGAACAGCATGGTCGACTGTATCGAAAGCGGCCGTCAAATCTAAGAGCACAAGAACTGCAAAATAACACTCTGGAGATATTCCTCTGATTCATATTTTGATTTTATAGTTGTAATTTACTTTGTGTTTTAGTTTCTTGTTCCAGATATGTATTTTTTAGATTGTTTGATCATTTGATTTATGTGGGTGAGAAGCAGTGCTGGTCTGAGACTGGTTAGTGTTAGTAGTTAGTCAGGTTAGTAAGTCTCATAACTAGCTGACTTGGGGGACTCTTTTCGGGGTCAGTTCTTGGGTTTGTAGTGCTTTAACATGTAGCGATTCTGTGGGACTTGATTTTAGATGCATCCAGAATTTGAGGGATCTTTTATGCATATTAATAATAATAATTAATAATGCATTATTGGGTATTTTATAATCATTTTGCAGAATTCTGTGTGTAGGGCTTCTGTTGGATGTCTGTCCCATCTAGTTCAATTCAATTCAAGCTTATTTGTATAGCGCCTTTTACGATACAATCATTGCAAAGCAGCTTTACAGGAAATTAAGTTTCTACACTATATTTATATACTGTAGAAACTTAATATATTTAACTTATGGCAAAATTTGGTAATTCTGTATGTTGTCTGAGGGGTCGGCATCCTCTGAGGTCCTCTAGTGTAGCTCTGATCACTGAGTGGACCCCATACAGCGCTATGGGCTGAATTACGCTATCAAAGATCTTACACCAAATTGGAATTGGTAATTCAATATTTTGGAATTTTCTCTTAATGGCATATAGCTTGATGTTTTTGTCTTGTAGAGTGAGTCCAGGGGCTGTAGACTGTTCCAGCTGCATTCATTAATGTAGATGTTGAACAGTGTTGGTCTCAGGATACAGCCCTGCTGCACTCCTCTCTTCTGAGTGAATTTATGATTTCTGAAGATCATGTGACACTGAAGACTGCAGTAATGATGCTGAAAATACAGCTTTGATCACAGAAATAAATTACAGTTTAACACATATTCACATAGAAAACAGTTATTATAAATAGTAAAAATATTTCAGAATTTTACTGTTTTTGCTGTATTTTAGATCAAATTAATGCAGGTTTGGTGAGCAGAAGTGTCAGAACTCTTGCTGTATAAACACGTGTGACTGGTGTTTAAATGTGACTCAGTGCAGTACAGCAGTCTGTCCGCTGGAGGGCAGCAGCATTACTCTCAGAGCGATCCCATGTGATAAACTCAGACACGAGCAAGCAAACATTTCATCACTGAACTGAGTTGTGTGGGTGAGAAAAGAAAGCATCGCCTTCAAACACTAATGATATTTGCCCGTCACAGACAGCGAAGGATGAAAGTGTAACACTGTACTGACTCATTGTTTCGTTGTATCCTCTCTCTCTCTCTCTGTCAGTCAGTGTCTCTCTCTCTCTCTCTCTGTCTCTCTCTCTCTCTGTCAGTCTCTCTCTCTCTCTCTCTGTCAGTCAGTCTCTCTCTCTCTCTCTCTCTCTCTGTCAGTGTCTCTCTCTCTCTCTCTCTGTTACGCGCGGGTTTGAGCGGGAGCAGGAAGTGACGCAGCGGCTGTGTGTTTGTGTGGAGGGCGCGGCGCCGGTGACTCACGGCATGTTGGGTTGCCTAGCAACAGCAGTTGTTTTCTTTTAAACTCTGGAGCCAAAAATGAATGTCTGAATGCCATTGAGAGAGAGAGAGAGAGAGATTCCTCAATAACTCAGATTCCCAAATAAACAAAAACGGGAAACTCTTGATGCAGCTCTGTCGAAGCCTCGGTCTGTACCTCGTCAATGGCAGGGTGAAAGGTGACTCTCTAGGAAGAAAATACTAACATACAAGCTGTACAACATTAGAAACAAAATACAGATGGGTCCAAAACAGGGTCCCCAAGTGTGTTTACTTATGGATAACTTTATAGAGAACATTTATCCTCATAATGAATATGGTGTAAATCTGGCCTTAAAAAACAAAAATGACATACTTGATCATTTGGCAACAACATCTAATCTTAAAACCACTAAGAAAAACAAGAGAACGAAAAATGGTTTGATTCGGATTGTAAAAGAATAAGGAAAAATTTAAGACAGCTTGCAAATCAAAAACACAGACAACCAGACAGTTCAGATTTACGCCTTCGTTATTATGCAGAGCTTAAAAAAATATGAAAATACACTCAGAAAGAAGAAAGAACAGTACATCCAAAATCAACTCAAAACCATTGAAGAATCTGTCCATGCAAACAGTTTCTGGGACAACTGGAATCTTCTAAATAAAAAGAGCCATGAAGAAATAACTATACAACATGGAAACACCTGAAGAAATCACTTTATGACAAAATAAACATGAGTACAGCACAAGCAAAACTAAAGCATATAGAATACATAATTGGCGAATACAAATCACATATTCCGATTGGCCATAATGAAACTGTTCAACATGGTTCTGATGTTGGTCATCTCCCTGAAACTGTTCTCATAACGCCCATGTTCAAGGTTCTGAGTGTTCAAGAGTCATCTCCCTGACTCCTCATAACGCCCATGGAACCGAGGACTCATAACGCCTCATGTTCAAGAGTGTTCAAGATATAACGCCGCATGTTCAAGAGTGGCCTCATAACGCCCATAAACATGTTCAAGAGTGTTCCCAAGAGTGCATTTCAAGAGTGTTCTCACGCCTCATCAAGCAACGCCCATAACCGCCGCCCATAGTGCCCATGCCCATATTCAAGAGTGGACTCATAACGCATAAGCCCATATCATCAAGACTGTGTAAATGCGCCCATGTGTCTCCTCATAACGCCCATAACGCCCATGTTCAAGAACGTGTTCTCATAGCGCCGCATGTTCTCATAGAGTGGACCATAATTGTTCAAGAATAAGAGTGGATCATAACGCCCAAGAGTGTTCTCATAACGCCCGTGTTCAAGAGTGGACTCATAACGCCCATAACGCCATGTTCAAGAGTGGACTCATAACGCCCATGTTCAAGAGTGGACTCATAACGCCCGTGTTCAAGAGTGGACTCATAACGCCCATGTTCAAGAGTGGACTCATAACGCCCGTGTTCAAGAGTGGACTCATAACGCCCATATTCAAGAGTGTACTCATAACGCCCATGTTCAAGAGTGGACTCATAACGCTCATATTCAAGAGTGTACTCATAACGCCCATGTTCAAGAGCGGACTCATAACGCCCATAACGCCCATTCAAGAGCGGACTCATAACGCCCATGTTCAAGAGCGGACTCATAACGCCCATATTCAAGAGTGGACTCATAACGCCCATGTTCAAGAGTGGACTCATAATGCCCATAACGCCCATGTTCAAGAGTGTTCTCATAACGCCCATATTCAAGAGTGGACTCATAACGCCCATGTTCAAGAGCGGACTCATAACGCCCATATTCAAGAGTGGACTCATAACGCCCATGTTCAAGAGTGGACTCATAACGTGTTCAAGAGTGTACCATAACGCCCATGTTCAAGAGTGTACTCATAACGCCCGTGTTCAAGAGTGGACTCATAACGCCGTGTTCAAGAGTGGACTCATAACGCCCGTGTTCAAGAGTGTACTCATAACGCCCGATGTTCAAGAGTGGACTCATAACGCCCATGTTCAAGAGTGGACTCATAACGCCCATGTTCAAGAGTGTTCTCATAACGCCCATATTCAAGAGTGTACTCATAACGCCCATGTTCAAGAGTGGACTCATAACGCCCATATTCAAGAGTGGACTCATAACGCCCGTGTTCAAGAGTGGACTCATAACGCCCATATAACGCCCATGTTCAAGAGTGTTCTCATAACGCCCATATTCAAGAGTGTACTCATAACGCCCATATTCAAGAGTGGACTCATAACGCCCAAGAGTATTCAAGAGTGTACTCATAACGCCCAAGAGTGTTCAAGAGTGTACTCATAACGCCCATATTCAAGAGTGGACTCATAACGCCCATATTCAAGAGTGGACTCATAACGCCCGTGTTCAAGAGCGGACTCATAACGCCCGTGTTCAAGAGCGGACTCATAACGCCCGTGTTCAAGAGCGGACTCATAACGCCCGTGTTCAAGACTCATAACGCGGTTCAAGAGTGGACTCATAACGCCCGTGTTCAAGAGTGTACTCATAACGCCCGTGTTCAAGAGTGGACTCATAACGCCCATGTGTTCAAGAGCGGACTCATAACGCCCGTGTTCAAGAGCGGACTCATAACGCCCATATTCAAGAGCGGACTCATAACGCCCGTGTTCAAGAGTGTACTCATAACGCCCGTGTTCAAGAGTGTACTCATAACGCCCGTGTTCAAGAGTGGACTCATAACGCCCGTGTTCAAGAGTGGACTCATAACGCCCGTGTTCAAGAGCGGACTCATAACGCCCGTGTTCAAGAGCGTACTCATAACGCCAAGAGTATTCAAGAGCGGACTCATAACGCCCGTGTTCAAGAGCGGACTCATAACGCCCAAGAGTGTTCAAGAGCGGACTCATAACGCCCGTGTTCAAGAGCGGACTCATAACGCCCGTGTTCAAGAGCGGACTCATAACGCCCGTGTTCAAGAGCGGACTCATAACGCCCGTGTTCAAGAGCGGACTCATAACGCCCGTGTTCAAGAGTGGACTCATAACGCCCGTGTTCAAGAGTGGACTCATAACGCCCGTGTTCAAGAGCGGACTCATAACGCCCGTGTTCAAGAGCGGACTCATAACGCCCATGTTGTTCAAGAGTGTACTCATAACGCCCGTGTTCAAGAGTGGACTCATAACGCCCGTGTTCAAGAGTGGACTCATAACGCCCGTGTTCAAGAGCGGACTCATAACGCCCGTGTTCAAGAGTGGACTCATAACGGACTCATAACGCCCATATTCAAGAGTGGACTCATAACGCCCGACTCATAACGCCCGTGTTCAAGAGTGGACTCATAACGCCCAAGAGTGGATTCAAGAGTGGACTCATAACGCCCATATTCAAGAGTGGACTCATAACGCCCGTGTTCATATTCAAGAGTGGACTCATAACGCCCGTGTTCAAGAGTGGACTCATAACGCCCGTCAAGAGTAATAACGCCCGTGTTCAAGAGTGGACTCATAACGCCCATGTTCAAGAGTGGACTCATAACGCCCGTGTTCAAGAGTGGACTCATAACGCCCGTCATAACGCCCGTGTTCAAGAGTGGACTCATAACGCCCATATTCAAGAGTGGACTCATAACGCCCGTGTTCAAGAGTGGACTCATAACGCCCGTGTTCAAGAGTGGACTCATAACGCCCGTGTTCAAGAGTGGACTCATAACGCCCGTGTTCAAGAGTGGACTCATAACGCCCATGTTCAAGAGTGGACTCATAACGCCCATGTTCAAGAGTGGACTCATAACGCCCATATTCAAGAGTGGACTCATAACGCCCGTGTTCAAGAGTGGACTCATAACGCCCATATTCAAGAGTGGACTCATAACGCCCATATTCAAGAGTGGACTCATAACGCCCGTGTTCAAGAGTGGACTCATAACGCCCGTGTTCAAGAGTGGACTCATAACGCCCATGTTCAAGAGTGGACTCATAACGCCCGTGTTCAAGAGTGGACTCATAACGCCCATATTCAAGAGTGGACTCATAACGCCCGTGTTCAAGAGTGTACTCATAACGCCCATGTTCAAGAGTGGACTCATAACGCCCGTGTTCAAGAGTGTACTCATAACGCCCGTGTTCAAGAGTGGACTCATAACGCCCATGTTCAAGAGTGGACTCATAACGCCCGTGTTCAAGAGTGTACTCATAACGCCCATGAAGAGTGGACTCATAACGCCCGTGTTCAAGAGTGGACTCATAACGCCCGTGTTCAAGAGTGGACTCATAACGCCCATATTCAAGAGTGGACTCATAACGCCCATGTTCAAGAGTGTACTCATAACGCCCGTGTTCAAGAGTGTACTCATAACGCCCATATTCAAGAGTGTACTCATAACGCCCGTGTTCAAGAGTGTACTCATAACGCCCATATTCTCATAACGCCCATGTTCAAGTGGACTCATAGATATTCAAGTGTACTCATGAGAGCAACTACAGAGGCATCTGTGTAAGCAGTAATCTGGAGAAGCTGTTCTGCAAGATCATCAACACAAGACTTGTACACTTCCTTACAGAGCACAATGTCCTCAGCAAAAGTCAAAGGACTCTCTGACTGAGAGAGAGAGAGAGAGAGACCTGGCTGTTGTTTCTGCTACACAACCAAACAAAAGTATTCTGAGTCATGCAGACAATTACATAACAACGAATATTAATACGCTTGATATAACGTTTTGTAACAGTAGCTTACATTCCTTTTCAAACAAGCCGAAGGAAAGCAAATATAAACAGATTATCAGTTAAACAGAAGTTATCGGGGGATTTATTGCTTTTCTCATATAATGAAAGTCAATGAGGGACAATGTTATTCAGATCTCAACTCTTCAAGATATCTACTTTCATGCTCCACAGAATAAAGACAGTCATACAGGACTGTGATGAATTAAATTATGACTGATTTCTGGCTGAACTATAGCCTAGACAGAGACGATAAAGGTGCTCTACACGCTATTCCTTTAGCCATCAAAGAGTGTGTGTGTGTGTGTGTGTGTGTGAGAGAGAGAGAGAGAGTGAGTGTGTGTGTGTGTGTGTGTGTGTGTGAACATGTGAGCTTGAGCACTGAAATATGGGAGCGTCCAAAACATTCCCATCCAGATTTCAAATCTGATTTTATTTCAAAACGATGTCTGATGTTTCTCTCTCACTCACACTCACACTCTCACACACACACACACACACACACACACACACACAGAAGGCACTGGAACACAGATCATGACGGATTAAACACACGGTTGTTGTAGGACTTTGTTGTTCTTGCACAAAGGCGTTATTGAGTGCATGTGTGAGCATGTGTGTGTGTGTGTGTGTGTGTGTGTGTGTGTTCTCAGGTGAGGCTGTAACTGTCCCGCAGGTGAAATCTGGTTGAACAACATTTCTGAATTCTCTCTTCTTCTTCTATTTAGGGTGTGTGTTTGTTTCCTCACAGCACAGCAAAGACTGAAAACAGCAGCAATACACCAGGTGCTATTCCTCATTATTCAATGTGTTCGCTGAAGTGTTTGGTGTTATCTCTAGCCGAAGAAAACAACTCACTTGATCTGAACACATCAGCGCTGCTAAACAACCAAACATCTCCACCAGCTTTAATGATTAGACGAATCTGAAGAGCATTTACAGCTCTTTTCCTCAACCAAACCAAGCTATCAGAGTAATATCCGTCAAACTGCTTCCCAAAGAGACCAGGCAACGCATCCTAAAGTCAATCTGCCAGTGAACGGCATTCTGGGATGTGTGTGTAGGGCGTTTCACATCACTCTGATGCTCAAAAAACAAAAAATCAGTCATTTTACAGTCAAGTCCTTGAGTAAACCAGAATCTAGAGGGGGTTTTTTTCTCCAAAATTTGAAAAACTATTTTTTTTTTCAAAAGTTTTCAACCCCCATGATTTCCTATTTCTAATAAACGTGTCTTGTTTTCTAGAACAAATCTCGAAATACTAGCGATACGAGGTGCATATTGAGATCAGACGTCTTGTTTCCTGAGAAATTGATTTTTTTTGTAAAAAATCGACATTTAAAAAACGTAATTTTAGACCGAAAAAAAAAAAATGTTGGGAAATTAAAAAAAATCGCTACTTCATCGGAATGGTACGAAACTTGGTGGCTTTTATGAATGTCGCTATGTGACCCCCCCTCCAAAAAATAAATAAAAATGGTGGACTCGATTCGAAAAAGCTACATAGTCATTAAAAAATCGTCACACTTGTGTTGTTCGTGACCAAAAATGACCGCCATTGGAAATGAATGGGAAATCGTCAAAAATACAAAGGTGTTTTTTATGTGTACGATCTACAAATCAGCCACAATACAGTAAAAAAGTGCACAGCAGTGAAGGTAATTAATTATTAATCAACAAAACTGAGGTAATTACGTCTGAAAACACCGCTCGGTAAGAAAGGAACGCACAGCACTGAATATATACGACTATACAGCCATCTGATGCTTACACTATAGTATCACAGATTAATTTCTCTATTTATTAAACATAAGGTGGAACAAATCTGCCTCGATTCAATGGATTTTAGATATTTTTGCTCTGTTTTTAACTTGTATCTCAGCCAAATATTGTCCTATCATAACAAACCATACATCAATGGAAAGATTTTGAGTGTGTGTGTGTGTGTGTGTGTGAGTGTGAGTGTGTGTGTGTGTGTGTGAGTGTGTGTGTGTGAGTGTGTGTGTGAGAGTGTGAGAGAGAGTGTGTGTGTGAGTGTGTGTGAGTGACAGTGTGTGTGTGTGTGTGAGAGAGTGTGTGTGAGTGTGAGTGTGTGTGTGTGTGTGAGTGTGAGTGTGTGTGTGTGTGTGTGAGAGAGAGAGTGTGTGTGTGTGTGTGTGTGTGTGTGTGTGAGAGAGAGTGTGTGTGTGTGTGTGTGTGTGAGTGTGAGTGTGTAGAGTGTGTGTGTGTGAGTGTGAGTGTGTGTGTGTGAGTGTGTGTGTCTGTGTGTGTGTGTGTGTGTGTGTGTGTGTGTGTGTGTGTGTGTGTGTGTGTGTGAGTGTGTGTGTGTGTGTGTGTGTGTGTGTGTGAGTGTGAGTGTGTGTGTGAGTGTGTGTGTGTGTGTGAGTGTGAGTGTGTGTGTGAGTGTGTGTATGTGTATGAGTGTGTGTGTGAGTGTGTGTTTGTTTTGACTACACTTGTTCTGGACCAAATGTCCTCACTTCTATTGTGAAACACTCTGTCAAGCATTTGAATGTGTTGGATGTAAATCTAGCATTAAATATCATTGACCTGATAGGAAGTCGTCTGTGAGAGGGCGTGGAGCATCTGTATTCACAGAGTGTTTACCCATGAATCACACACACTGTGTGTGTGTGTGTGTGTGTGTGAGAGAGAGAGCCAGTCATTGGTAAAGTTATCTTTCACATAGCCGGAAGAAAAAGGGCTTGTCAGGACCTTCCCAAACACCACACCCTTACACAGACACACACTGCAGGAATGAGAGTGAGGGGCGGAGTCAGGGGCGGGGCAGGGGGCGGGGCCAGCTGCACTGATAGCTCAGTGTAAAGATCTACAGTCACACACACATCACATCTGGAAGAGAGAAGCTGCTTTCGTCCAGTGATTAGCCTTCTGTTACTCTGCAGGTAAGATCTGAAACTCTTCACACTGTTCGGGGGGTTCAGCAAACTAGTTTTAGTGTTAGTGTGTGTTGGGTTTGTATCGCTCAGCTGCTGTTCTTCTGTATAAATGTGAGAAATCTTGAGAAATGTGTGTGTGAAGGAGATGAGAGGAGGGGCGCTTTCTTCAGGGAGTGGTATTACTGTGCAATGCTTAGACAAGTTTCAACCCATCACACACACACACACACACCCCTCCACACACACACTCAGACACACCCCTCCACACACACACACACACACACACACACACACACACACACACACACACACACACACACACAAAGCAGCTTCTTAGTATATAAGTACAATGTACTTATCGAGTTAATATTGTATTGCAACACACTTTTGCTGTTATTGAGGTGGATACGGGTAGGTTAGGGACTGGTTAAGTGGTAT
>JAPDDO010000113.1:80000-85000 GCA_027422415.1 Schizothorax lantsangensis
AGTGTGTGTTTGTGCTCCTCAGGTCTGTGCATCATAATCGCGGCCTCCATCTACACAGACATCTTCCATAAACAGGATTCGGGCTGGTACGGAGCCTCCTTCATCCTGGCCTGGATCTCCGTCTGCCTCACCTTCATCTCCAGCATCATCTACTTCACCCTGCGCAAGAAGATAGCGTGAAGAACACACACACACACACACACACATCAGCAGATGCTTAAACACTCAGAACTGCTCAGCTCGGCCTCCAGTGTCTCAAAGCATCTGTAGATCAACATATCTTATCCATTATATACAGCTGAATGTAATCTTAGTGTCTGAATCTGTCATTGTTTTGCTGTAAATGTAACATCTAGTCATTGTTTTACGCTCATCTGACACAATGAGCCCCATCGAGCGCTGTTACGGGTCATATTTGTTTATCATGTTTATCAAGTGTCCTGTACTAATGATCTGAAACACCCAACAGTGGATTTGGGCAATTTACCCATTTAAATGTTGGTCACTGCGAAATATCATTACCGTCATGACATGAAATAATAATTTGATTATTATGATGTTGCTTTTTTTTTTTATTAAATCACTTCACAACACATAAGACCCAAGATTTAGAGACATTTTCACTGATGATGTGCACTGAGTTGGTCATGATCCTTTGTTTTAGTGATCAAGTCTGGTCATAATTTAAGAAATTCTGAAACACAAAAGATTTTTTTTTAATAAATAAGACGTATATGTTGAACATTTTGATTTTATGTGAAAGAAAAGCATCTTTAAAGGTAATCACATCTCACTATTCCTTCAATCTGCTAAAGAAACTGGTATTCAAACGGCTTTCTATTACAATAAAATGAGTAAAAATCTCAATACATGTATAAAAAAGAAAAATAATCATGATTTTTAGCATGTTTTATTAACTTTTACAGAAGACTGAACATGTAGAATAAGTTATTAAAGTTAAGGTTTAAAACTTTAATCAATTTAAAGCGATCATCATGTAGAGTCATAGCAGTAATTAAAATATTAATAACAGGAAAAATATCAAAACACACAAGTCTATTGCTCTGGCACAAAATACACAAAACCAAGTGGAACTTCTGAAGATTGCAGTCGTAACATCGCAAGAAAAAACACTGAAATACATTTATATTTTCACAAAGACTTGGCGTTCAGATTGAGTTTGGGCATCTGAAGACACACGTGCTTTAAAGAGGTCACCGGATGCCCATCTTACACAAGCTTATATAATTCTTTAAGGATCTTAATTAAGAGTCTATTACATACTTTGGTTATTTCTCAACGGTAGTGTAAAAAACACCTTTTTAACCCTGTCAAAATCAGCTCTGTTCACAGCGAGCCGTTTCGGTGCATGTCCCTTTAAATGCTAATGAGCTCTGCTGAGTCCGCCCCTCTCTTCCACGCGGTGACTGTTTACTTTAGTCGCAAAACTGGCTAACTAGCTCGTTATTAGGAAAGGCGATTTGCAAAGATGAAGCTGTATCACGAATGATTCGCGCGAACAGACGCATTTATATAGATCGGCGCATTCACTTCAGATTGAAAGTAACGTTAATCCTCCGTGTCTGCAGCGGCTCAGATGTCGGGAGTAACTGACGACTGCTTTATTCGTGATTACATCCAACAACAAAACACCTGTATAATCGCAGAGTACCTCACGATACGATATAATCGTGATACATGGCTCACGATAACGATAATATCACGATACAGCGATAATCGATATATTTCCTATGATGACACATCACGATATCGGTCAAAAAAGAAACCTGTGAAAAGGTTAAGTGCAAGTTTTCTTTCTTTATTCAAGTCCAAACTGTTACAAAACAGCAAAAAAAAGTTATGTAAATCAATTTTAATATTAAATTAATTAATCGTTTTATTCTTGGACTTATTAAAAGCATATTATTTCACTGTATTATGCCACTGTCTTCACAAAGAAGTGTCTAGAGTTATGAAATGATTATGTCTAGTCGTCAACTATATTTTTGTCCTGTTATGTTCAAGGATTTTTTTATGCAGGCCACTATATTACTTTTCATAACGGTCAATATAAGCTAAACAAGCACTGACAATGAGAATTAGAAGGACGTAAATACATATTTGGGTGGTGTAATATACTACAACGTCATTAGTTAATATATTAAAAATAATAATAATAATATTAACATACGCGCTAATGTTGTTAGCGCTACTCTGAGGATTTTATCAGTAACATAGTTTAACAACTTAAAACTACATGACTTCTCACAAGCGAGGTAACAACAACGACGCTGTTCGTGACGGAAAATGAACAAGTTTCACTATAACTAGAGACATTGCTGCCGAACACATAACTTAGTTATTAACTGCATTAGTCTGCTATCAACGGATCAAGCCTCCGTTACGGTCTAAAATGACGTTTTGGAATTAGCAAGGGAGGCGTTGGATGAGATGCGGACGATTTAAGGAGAAAAACCTTGAAATATATCATCTGATCAATATCCTGAGGTGTGGCAACCGTAGTATAAGCGGAATAATTGACTTCGGTCCGTTGAATTATTAGAAAAAATAATGCACGCCGCTTCGCGACCGCATCACCACCTCGGCTGTGCATTATTTTTCTAATAATTCAACGGACCGAAGTCAATTATTCAGGGTTCCTACGCATTTTTCATTTCAAAATTCCAGACTAAAATTTCCAAACGTCTCGGTAGATTTTCAGACCATATGTAAAGGGTTAAGGCCATTGCACACCGAGTCCGAAATTTTCGCGTTCGTTTTTCCGTTTTTTTCGTATTCTCCATCCTTTCCTATCAAAATGCATGCAACGGATGCGAAAACGCAGACAATCGAACCTGATCCGAATTTTTTTTTGAACGACGAAGGTTTCGGAGGCAGTGTGCAAACGCGATTGACACAACGTGAGGTCGTATTTATTTTTTAACGTGCGAAAATTTCGGACGACCTTTAACAGAGACCTTTACTCCACCCCAAAATTACAATTTTGTCATTAATCACTTACCCGCCATTTTTGGAGAATATCCGCTGGACGCAAGCAGCGTACGCTCTTCTGTGTCAGCCGCATACCGGAAGATGGAGTATTCTGGCGATGCTTTTTATACTTTTATGGACCTTGACAGTGCAATTTACTATGCAGTCACAAACCTCCCGGTTTTCATCCAAAATATCTTAAAGTGTGTTCCGAAGACGAACGAAGCTTTTATGGGTTTGGAACGGGGGTAAAGTGATTAAAGTGATGATTTTAGGGTGGAGTATCCCTTTAATATCAATGGTTCATACAGCATTATATTTGGTATATAGTACAGTCATCTGTAAATATGCTTATTTTCTCAGGGTTTTTCATTGATTTTCTTAAAATAGCAAAATAAATTAAAAAATAGACTTTTTTGTGCCCTCAAGAAACTATTCACACGTGCATAGTAATGTTTTGCATGCTAACGCATTACAGTTTCTAGTTTTATTTGTGCATAAACGATAGCATGGATGCACATGAATTAACTGCTCAAAATGTGGCTTTTTCTTTATGGTAGAACCCCTAATATCAAGGCCTAATGTCCAGTTTAACTCATCCTCTGTGGTGCTGGAGAAACCATGACACGAAATGAGCCGATAGCATAAAATTTGCCAAGTTGACGAGTCTATAAAACAAGACTGGTACTGTACAAAAGTGTTTAAGATTTGGCTTTCATTGGAGCAGTATGCCATCTTTTAAGGCCTTAAGTCTCTTTAATGCATAGTATGTGGCAGCCAAACCCCGTAGGAACCCTGATTATTCCTTACATATATATAAAAGCATTTTTAGATGCTGTGAGCAGGGAAATCTATTTAGAGCACCTAATAGTATTCATTAAAATATCGATATTTGGCGCCAGATATCGATTCTTGTATCGCATGGAGAAGGATCACGATATATCGCCATATTGATTTATTGTCCCACCCCTATTAATCTGAGACATCTAGTCTTCCCCTGCACCGGAGGCGGAGCTCTCAGATCGCTCAGGGGGGTGGGGCTAAGGTAAGGCGACATGTCAATCAACTATCGTGGGAGGGGCCTGTACATAATCAGGAATCTCAGAACAGCCTGATTTGAGAAAACCACTGGGTGGATTTTTATCATTATAGGATGGATGTGTACACTTCCAACACACATTTATGTTCAAACAACTTGAAAAGTGAATTTAGCATCCGATGACCCCTTTAATAGACAAAAACAGAAACACAGCACAGAGCGAAGAACTATCAGAGCGGGCTGAACTCCTCGTCTGAACACTGAGACGCAAAGCTCAGCGGAGACAGACGCAGAGCAGAGAGAGGGGCGGGGCTGTATGAGGGCGGGGCATGGTGAAAGAGAGTCAGGGCAGGGGGAGCGAGGGGCGGGGCTGTGCAGTTGATGGGTGGGGTTTGGGGACAGATGGGCAGGGCTGTGCAACTGGTGGGCGGGGCTGTGCGACTGGTGGGTGGGGTATTGGGACAGATGGGCGGGGCTATGCGGCTGGTGGGCGGGGTATTGGGACAGATGGGCGGGGCTGTGTGACTGGTGGGCGGGGGACAGGGACAGAGGGGCGGGGCTGTGCGGCTGGTGGGTGGGGTATTGGGACAGATGGGCGGGGCTGTGTGGCTGGTGGGTGGGGTATTGGGACAGATGGGCGGGGCTGTGTGGCTGGTGGGCGGGGCATGGGGACAGAGGGGCGGGGCGAGGAGGCGGCGGCGGGAGCGCAGCAGTGAAGTACGGAGACAGAGGCGACAGCGGAGGCGCCTGCGGAGGAAAGGTGAAGTTCCTGCAGGGGTAAGACACGCTCCTGTGTTTGGCTCCCGCCATCAGAAACTTCTTGGTGTAGTTGTTGAGCGTGGACACGCCGGATGACATGCAGCAGGTGAAGGCCACCCACGCCACGCTAAAAACACCAGACACCACGTCAGAAAACATCTTCACATTCACAGATTCAAGACTGTTGCCCTGCCAACATTTCACTGGTCCC
>JAPDDO010000113.1:92500-117500 GCA_027422415.1 Schizothorax lantsangensis
GCCCCAATGAGAACTCAGTGTATAAGCCCTGAGTTAGAAAGTTTATCCGTTTTTAGATCCTCACGGGTACGGAACCTAGGAGTTCTTGTTGACCAGCATTTAAAATCTCTTCTGTTATCGGATCCAGTTTCTATCAGCTTCGCTTACTGTCCAAAATTAAACGTTTTCTCACTCCTAAAACTCTAGAAATGGCTGTTCACGCTTGTGTTACGTCTCGTCTAGATATTCTTTATATTGCGGTATATCAAAGTGTCAAATTGCGCGTCTTCAGCTTGTTCAAGACGCCAGACTTCTTTTAAAGTGTCGTAAATATGAACACATCACTCCAGTTCTTAAATCCTTACACTGGTTGCCGGTTTGTCAGAGAATAGACGTTAAAATTGACGTGAACTCATCCTCGTGTAACTCAAACCTCTTCTAACATTAAAAATGATTTTATGAATGCTTATAGTAAAAGCTATGTTACTCTGCGGAGCTTGATTGTGGACGGAGTTGTTTGTTTACTCTGAAGGTCTAACACACACACATGTGGGAAGTATTTATTTCCCCATTAACAGTAAATGAATATGGCGGTAAACTGTATGATATGGATAAAAGATGTTGTGATAGTATTTTTGGCCATAAGGCCCAGCTCTAAAGTGGTCTGAGAGAAGCAGTGATGCAGTCTGGTGTGAGGACGAGGTCACACACACTCTCACACACACACTCTATAACACACTCACTCACACGCACACACACACTCACTCTCTCTCTCTCGCACACACACTCACACACTCTATAACACACACACACACACACACACTCACTCTCTCTCTCACACACACACACACACACTATAACACACCCTCTCTCACACACACACACACACACACACACTCTCACACACACACTCTAACACACTCACTCACACACACACACTATAACACACTCACTATAACACTCACTCACACACACACACACACACACACACACACACTCACACTATAACACACTCACTCACACACACACACTATAACACACACACTCACACACACACACACACTATAACACACTCACTCACACACACACACTCACTCACTCACTCACTCACACACACACACTCTATAACACACTCACTCACACACACACACTCTCACACTCACACACACACTATAACACACACACACTCACATTCTCTCTCACACACACACACACACACACACACACACACACACACACTCATAGCACACACACACACTCACACACACTATAACACACACAATAACACACTCTCTCTCTCACTCACACACACACACACACACTCACACACACACTATAACACACACACTCTCTCTCTCACACTATAACACACACACACACACACACACACACACTCACGGTTCAGAATAACAGCAGGGCTCAAATGTAAAATAGAGTCAATGTAAAAAGAAAAAAAATATATATATATATCAAAAGTTTGGATACATTACTATTATATATTTTTGCAACAAGTCACTTACGGTCATCAAGCTGCATTTACTTGATCACAATTGTAATATACTTTAATCATCAAAGAAACCTGAAAAAAATAATACTCATCTGTTTTCAACATATTAATAATAATAATGTTTCTTGAGCAGCATATTATTATGATTTCTGAAGATCATGTGACACTGAAGACTGCAGTAATGATGCTGAAAATACAGCTTTGATCACAGAAATAAATTACAGTTTAACGCATTCACATAGAAAACAGTTATTATAAATAGTAAAAATCTCACATTATTACTGATTTTTTCTGTATTTTTGATCAAATAAATGCAAGCTTGACGAGCATAAGACACTTTCACAATGCTGCATAATTGTCAAAAATGGTGATATAATAAAGTCCTTTCACATCAGCAGCCTACACTTCACATAATCGGCCTGTAGGTGGCGCTTGGGCTTTATTAACTATGAGAGTTTCATCGATATACATAAACATATTGTGACTTTTGGCGCTTCTGTAGTCATTTAGCACCCATTTTCTGTCCCATGTCATTTTTTACCTGATTTATGAATAATATCACATTATCGTCCAATGAAATCTGAGCTTGTGCTGGTGTAATTCATTGATGAATTAAGTTATATTCTAAAATATATAATATATGGATTTGTAATTAAATCGACACACTAGCTTTGATTATTGATAAAAAAAAAAATAATTGAAAATATTATGTGGTTTATTTATTCCTCCCGTTGAGAGCTTATGGTTTCTGGACAGACTGTATAATATCAGTCATCAAACACAACACACGCAATCATAACACCTCAGATATGAAAACATAAACATGAGTTTGTGCATATTGATTATAATTCAAATGCATTGTGTTCTCTGAGGAGAGGGGGGGCACTTCTTTAATGTTTTTATTAATGTAGTGTCTTCTGCTCATCAAACCTGCATTTATTTGATCTAAAATACAGTAAAATTATGAAATATTTTTACTATTTATAATAACTGTTTTCCATGTGAATATGTGTTAAACTGTAATTTATTTCTGTGATCAAAGCTGTATTTTCAGCATCATTACTCCAGTCTTCAGCGTCACATGATCTTCAGAAATCATAATAGGCTGCTCAACAAACATTATTATGATTATTATTATGAAAACAGCTGAGTATTATTGTTTCAGGTTTCTTTGATGAATATAAAGTTCAAAAGAACGTTTATCTGATATAGAAATCTTTTGTAACATTATGAATGTCTTTATCATCACTTTTGATCAATACTTGCTAAATAAAAGTATTAATTTCTATAACTTACTTCAAAAAACATAATGATACCGACTCTACGCTTTTGAATCGTATAGTGTATGTTACAAAAGCTTATTATTTCAGCTAAACGCTGATCTTTCTATTCATCAAAGAATCCTGAAAAAGCTGTTTTCAACATATTAATAATCATGTTTCTTGAGCAGCATATTATTATGATTTCTGAAGATCATGTGACTCTGAAGACTGCAGTAATGATGCTGAAAATACAGCTTTGATCACATAAATAAATTACAGTTTAACTCATATTCACATAGAAAACAGTTATTATAAACAGTAAAAATATTTCATAATTTTACTGTACTTCGGATCAAATAAATGCAGCTTGGTGAGCAGAAAATACACTAAAAATCTGACTCTTCAGAAACTGTTGACTGTAGTGTAAATACCATATTCACACCGTTTCTATTGAGAACACAGGGCTACTTCTGAATGATCAAAACCCTCCTGTAATGAGTAGTTATTAAATTCTGATATGAGAATAAAGCTCCATGTTGTTTAGGTCCCCGACTGTAAAACGAGCACTTGTTATCTAACGATAAAGCTCATATTTGGGCTTTGAAGATATTTCGTGGAATGATGAGAGAGAGAGACACACGGCGCTTCTCCATTGTATAACTGTATTCATGAGTCAGAAGCATATTGACATGTTTTCATACGGCGTTTCTCTTTTTAAAAGACTCTTTTTGTTAAAAAACCCCACAGCGATTGTTCTTGTTGTTGGAGTTCTGCGCTTCTCTCCTCCGAACGCTGCCGGAATGCTTGTCTCTGGAAAGAAACGAGATTCTCACCATAAATCCCACGAAAGCCAGGAGTCCGGTTCCTAACGCAGTCCAGAAATAACACAAGTCCTTCTCTCATCCACAGCACGAAAACCCTCGGGAGGTGGAACGTAAGAACACTTATCAAAGGAGACACACACACACACAGAGGCACACCTTCGAAGGCAATGTACGTGCGTCGCCATGACAACAGCGTCTCTCGGTGACGGCGATGATGTCATAACGGCGGCTGGTCCTGGTTACGGGGGTGAAAAAAAACGCTCAGAGCTCTCGAGTCTCGATCTAAGGGTAAAATACTGATTAAAACAATAGGAGCGAGGTTTAAAAGTAACGATAATACGAGTTATGATAAAACACTACATATAACTGGTGTAAATACACGGCCCTCGGTTCTGCTGTTCCAGGACAGATAACAGACGAAAGGCAGGTCCAGGTGATGAATGAGTGATTAGTCTCTGCTGGAGCCCAGAACCGCACAGGGTCTGAGTACAGAGCTCAGAGGTTCACCCTCGCTCCGACTGCTCCAGACACGCCACCGTCGCTCCAGGCTTGACCGCTCGGCTGCTCTGTCCAAACACAAGACAGACGGACATCAAACACTGCACAGAACAGGGCTGCAACGCACTCACGGCTCCGTTTGTGTCCAACAGAAACAGAGAAAATAACACTAACTACAAGCAGCAGCACAAATACAGACAATAAAGCAAAGATACTAATCAAATAAACACTGACTTTCAGCTTCTTTCATTGCAAAAAATTATTTCTTAGTATTTTTGTTTTCTAGTAGTAGTAGTAGTAGTACACTGTAAATAAATAAATAAAATGTATTTTAAAAGATGCTGACATGACCAGCTTTTTGCGTTTTCTCAACTTATTTTTTTTTTTAGGAAATTTCTCAACTTTTTGTTGTATAAACTTAAAACAAGAAGTTGAGAAAACTGTTTAAGCTGTTTGACTTAAAATCGTAAGTTTGCGCAACTTTTTTTTACAGTGTATAGTATATATTTATTTAATGCCATGTCAGCATCTTAGGCTATTTTCATGGCAAAAACAATAAAAAAATACATAAAAACCAGCAAAAACGTTATATTACGCAAGACCTTTTACATTAACGTATGATTAAAAACTCTACATTAACTCAAAATTATACTAAATAACTATTTTAAGAGAGTTTTCTACATAAAAAACTCGTTTTCTAGTATAAATATCTAAACATTCTTGAATCACGATGTGAAGTAAAATGACTTGGGATATTAAAAATAAAAAATAATCAAAATTTTGTTTGTTTTTGCTTAAAACGAGCAAAAGTATCTGCCAATGGGGTTAAGAAAAGTAATCTTAATTCAAAGGATAAATAAGATTTTTTATTGCCCCATTGGCGGATATTTCTGCTCGTTTTAAGCAAAAACTAACAAAATTTTGATTATTTTTTCAGAAAACAAGACATAATATCTTAAGTCATTTTACTTTATCGTGATTCGAGAATTTTTAGATACTGCCAAAAGTTTGGGACACCACCTTCTGGTGATAACATGACGATGTCTAGGGAACTGTGTATAATTCTAACATGACAAGTCTCTGTTATAAGACAGAAAGAAATGATTGATTGAGTCAGTGTGGAAGAACTTGACTGGTCTACAGTAGGGCTGCCACTAACGACTATTTTTATTTTGATTAATTTATCGATTAATCTAATGAAATCCTTTTTTAAAGCAAAAGTAAAGTGCACCATAGAGTGCAAGTGTCCATCTCAGTCCAAATCACTGAAATCAGTTCATGTGTATAAAAATTTTATTTACATCTCTGTGTGCAACAGAATGACAACGTATCCACGTGTTCTAGTCTAATGCCAATACAATTTTGTCCATAAGTGTATTTACCAGAATTTATTTAGGTGAAAAATGTAAATGTGCAGTATTTTGGCTGAATTTTTTTAAAAAAAAATAAAATTTTTTTTTTATTGTATGTATTTGGAAGCCAGAATGCGAATCCATCGACAGAAACATACATTAGCCAATGTCTGCTTTACGTGTTGCTATTTATAACAATGCGCTCATTGTTTTAATGAGTGAAACTGCATTAGCGACTTCCAGTTTTATATAAATTCTTACTTTTATGGAAAACAGAAGTCTCATCTTTTAGATAATGTCCATTTCTTTCAGGAAATCCAACCATTTAAATGTGGCGCGACAGATCGTTATATAAACGCATCGGTTCGTGATCATCCCTCCCTCTTTACCATTAAAACTAGAGTATAGAAAAATGAAATCTCATGCATCATGTGATCACTCAGTCAAGATGTTTAATTTGGAAAGACGTGAAACGGATTTCATAAGTAGCATTTAATTTAGCTCAGACGAGTCAACAGTGTCTACAGCTCGTTACTTTACTAGTAGTAGTATATATTTATTTAACGCCATGTCAGATGTAAGTGAACAATAGCTTTTATGGCAAATGACTTAAAATACATATATAATAGCAATAAAAACCAGAAACACACAATTACATTACACGAGATTTTTCAAATAAAATAAACAATATGAGCTAATGTGTCCGTGAAACGCGACACTTCTAAAATGTATTTTGCCGGTTAGTCGACGCGAGCAAAATGAAGTCGATGATTAGTTAGAGTTTTCTACATAATTAAAAATCGACTAGTCGACTAAAATCGACAAATTGTGACAGCCCTAGTCTGCAGAAAACTTTGGTGTAACTTTAAGAGCCAAAAACATTTCGTCACCGAACACCAATTAGACTTGTACATACACTATATTTTAGTGATGTCTTCATTATTTAATGTTTGTTTAAATAAATCTGTTATGAAACAAGCTACTATAAATAAATAGTTTGTTTTAATGAGTGAAACAACAATAAATATTCTTACTTTTGAAAGAAACGAAGTCTCATCTTTTAGTTATTTCTTTCAATCCAACCATTAGTGGCGCGAAGTTAACTGTAATCCCTCCCTCTTTAACTGTTATAGCATTATGTGCAATTCACATGTTTGCAAAGACGTACATTGTTTATTATAGACGAGTTTAAGCTCGTTAAATAGAGTATATATTTATTTAACGCCAATTGAATGGCAAAAACAATTTATAACAAATACAATAAAAACCAGCAAACACACAAGTTACATTACACGAGATTATTAACATATGATAAAAATTCTAAAATGTATTCTGTTATACTAAATAACACTTAGTTAATTTTCTACATACATTAAAAGTAACCTAAAACATGTAGTGAAAAGAGCATGTAAAACTCATTATATTTTAGGGCTCATTATTTAATGTTTGTTTGAATAAATCTGTTATGAAACTATATAAATAAATAGTTCAACAATATAGTATAATTTAGATTTTAAAACTATTATGTACCATGTTTGCAAGAAAATATTAATTTTAGTTTTATGCTCTGTTGTTAATTGTAACTGTAGTGATGTAAAAGGGCAAAAAAAATTTTTATTTTCTGCAAAAAAATACTTAGTATTTTTGTCTTGCTTTCTAGTATAAATATCTAAACATTGCATTTACTTGACCACCAAGGTGTCCTTGTTACATTATACATTTAAGTACTGAGCAATATTAATTAACCACATGTACTTAGTATATGGTTATGGTTACTTGCATGTAATTACGCATAATTTATTGTTATTATAATAGTAAGTACATGTAACGTGAAACGAGGGCACCTTAAAATAAAGTGTTACCAACAAGACAAAAATACTTGGTAAGAATTTTTTTTTTTTGCGGTGTAATTATAATTTAGTTTATTTAAAGAAAGAGCTACTTGTTCAATAAACCACTGTTTAAAAAAAAAAAAAAAAAAAATTAATAAAATTTTTTTTTTTAGTTTTGCAGTATTGAACCCATACCGAACCGTGACGTCAAAACCGAGGTACGTACAGAACCGTATTTTTTTTTTTACTGCTACCGTCTCACAGAAACTACGATATACAGTACATTTAGGCTACATGAATAATAAAAATGCCTTGGTGCTTCTTGACCATCATTTCCACATTAGAAGCCTTGTTTCTCTTACCTTGTGCTTTGGACACCTCAGAGAAAAGTTGTCTTCATTTAGAGCGCAATCTAGGAAAAGAAGGATTCAGCACTCATAATGTGGATTTTGCTTTATTAAACACGAGTGCAGACCAAGGTGATGCCGCGTCTCACCTGCTTCTATGGCACAAAGGTAGTGGTACCTCAGCGTGCAGCCTTTACTGTAGCAGCCAAGTGTGGAGCCCACCATCTCACAATGAGAGCAGCTCTGAGGAGTGCAAACGTCAGATGCATTATGGGTAAAATAAACAACAGCGTCCGTGTGCTTCAGACAAGTCACGAATTTTCACTAGTGCAGTCAATAGATGAAATGAATCTGAAAATAATCATGATTAATCTTACCTAACATTAGAGCTTTTATATTGCACATGCAATCTTCAAATTAATGTAGAAGCAACAAAGACAGTATATGTTTAGTGGCATCTTTTTTATGACTAAAGGCAAGTAACACTGGTACCAATAATACCGATGTCTCTTTGAAATATATATTTGTCCTAATATTTAACAATTAGCCATCCAG
This sequence comes from Schizothorax lantsangensis, assembly GCA_027422415.1. Classification (NCBI taxonomy): domain Eukaryota; kingdom Metazoa; phylum Chordata; class Actinopteri; order Cypriniformes; family Cyprinidae; genus Schizothorax; species Schizothorax lantsangensis. Next base: position 100,657 of record JAPDDO010000113.1, read on the forward strand.
CTTTACAGTATAAATTTTAACCTTTATTAAATAACTTCTATTATTCTTCACATAAACCCATTATAATAAATGTCATATTAAGCTACCTGCGCCCTTCAGTAAGTAGGAAATATACAGAAATTGAATAAAGTTAAATAATTAAATATAGATGAATCCTTAAAGCTACAAACGTTATTAATTTCCTTTATTTTCCTTTTGTTCTTTGAAGAACGGACGTCACAGCAGCTGGTTATTAGATTATTTGGCTGCTATCACTTTAAGAGCTGCCGCTGCTGAACGTGACACGGATCTGAGATGCATCAAAATAAAAGTCTTTACCTTTTATATATTATTGCGCTTTAATGTGAAATGAAATACAGCGACATTTCTGGGTGATTCTTAGACTATGGGCACTTTTATGTTTTTAAAAATACATATAATTTTGGACAAATTCCTCTTTCTTTGTCAAACTAACAATAAAACCACCTTAAAAACTTTTTACTACCTTTCTATTATGATTTTTAATACTTTTCAACCTCCTTATAGGTGTCAAAATCACTGTTTTCTCCTTGCCGCACACGCAGACTTTTAAACTTTCAACAATGAAAATACAGTTTAAAAATATGACTTATCTGGTAACTATTAACGTACCTGAATTAAGCACTAGTAAAATAATTAAAATACATTATAGCATTTAATGTGAGACCACTATCAATATTACTTTTTATACAAAATATAGCTGTCGCACAGTATTGGTGTCATTTCCAGCACAACACTGTACTGTCCCTTTAAGAAGTTTGTGTGGAAGATGGTTGCTATGGAGACGTTCAGTGACATCAGAGCACATGGAGGGAATTCAAATTTTCATCAAGAACATATGAAGAAAAATCAAGGTAAATATTGCTTGATCAGTTAAAATCTTGATTCTACGTCATTTCCAAACATGCCGTATCTTCAAGGGTGTTTTTAAAAAGCTAAACATTTTAAGTTAAATAAGAGTATTTTGCTTACATGAAATGCTAAATATTAATTCAAAGCTAATCAGTGAAGCTATCTTCTATTTTTTCACTAAAAACTACAGAAATGTCATTTACAGCACACTGACATTTATGGTTACAAAGTACAATTGATATGTTTAATAACTTTGTGAATTGAGTTTAATGAGTGTGATGAGTTTAAGACTTCTTCTAATAAATATCTCTGCTGTTTCTCTACATTCACGTTAAATTATTGTAAATTCCATCACCACGCATTTTTTTAAAATATTTAAAAAGTTCTCATCACGCATTAAAAATGTATCCACAATTAATGAGATCATGCTCTACTTAATATAAAAATTAAAGTTATTTATTTTCTAATAAGCTCTTACCCAAACCAATATTAAATGTACAGTTCAGCATTTGGTCCTTAGGGCAGTTAATTGATCTCATTGACAAATGTATAATTATTGTACATTGTGGAAAAACTGGTAAAACTAGTTACAAAAATGACCTTAGACAATTCTCGAGTGGCATAAGTTATTCTATATTTAAATAACAGCTGTATATTGAGATGTGGTGTAAATTACATTTGTTCATTGCAGGTCGGAAAAATGTAAAATATTAACAATTTCTCTCGTAATCTAAGGTTGTCCTCTTACAGACCTTAAAAGTAGTCAAATTATTTAAACTTATGAGACTGTGTTAAAGTTTTTTTTATTCAACTTCATGAGGCTAAAAGTGCCCCTAGTTGAAGAAACACCCTTCTGCACTTGTTAGACTCAAACCTGGCACGAACTTGGAGTGCGCATTTGATGTAGTCGTTAAGACGTTCTGCGTCTAAATAAAGCAATTCTTGTCCAGAAAAAAGAGACCGAAGCAGCAGTTGTGAGTGGGGTAGCCAACCCTAGCCCCGCCCCTACGATAACTGTGTTAAATATTTTTAACGCCGTTAAACTGGAAAAATTAATCGCTAATTCTGACAGCACTAATATTCACACAATACAGCAAGCCAACAAACCGCAGCACTTTCCACTTACTGCATCTCTAGCACCATCTAGTGCCTCCTGAAGGCCATACAGTCTCCCATTGACCAGGTATACGCCACTGGTCCAAACGATGCAGCCCTCGTGCACCCACAGCTCCTCGGGGTCCAGAGGCACGAGTGGGAGCTGGGTCAGCTGGGCCATGGGGCTCAGAGAGTCCAGGCTGGGCGGCGGGGGCTGGAAGGGCAGGGAGGCTTTGCTGTTGATGGGGACAGTTCGAGGTAAATCTTCACTGGACTTATGTCTTCGTTTGAAGCGCGGATGGGATGTCAGTTTTCTGTGCTGGGGCCTTTGCGGTGTATTTTCGACGTGCATCTGCTTCGGTATGATTTCAGCATCCAGTTCTTGAGCTTTTGTTGTGCCCAGTCCGCTCGTCAGTTCCGCAGCCGGATCCCAGGTGTGAGCAGTTACCTTTGAGGTGGAGCTGCTCGTCTTAGCATTCTGGAAAGGCATATCTTCACCCACGCTGGGAGAGACAGTGCCAATGGTGGTGGCTGGGGACGTTGGGTTTGTTGCCTGACTTACTTTGCAATCGCTATCTGTAGACGACTTGACATTCTGAGGGTCCTGTAATCTCGTATCCTGGGGAGTCGTTTCTGTCGGAATGGGTGTCATACTGAAACCTGTGGTAGCTGCCCCATGGTAGGACAAGGTTTGTCGCACTTGAGGTTGATTCTTAGGGAGCTTGGCTGCATACTCAGCTGGGTAAAAAGGACCATAGAGATCACCGAGATGTTTGTAGTTGGCCCATTTCTGGCAAAGGCAGCATAAGAGGCGACCAGCTTGTCCGGTCTCTGATATCACAGGTCCTGGTAGAACATATCCAGACGTAGGAAGTGTCTTCCCTGACTGCAAGGCAGAATCAACGGGCTCTGAAACCCAGTTTTCTTTTGTTCTTTCATTTTCCTTTTCTTTTCTCACAAGTTGAGTTGACAAAGGGGTATTTATTGGGGCATCAACTGTCGAGTGACCAGCTTTGCCTCCACCTTTAGATTTTTCATCATCTGCGTTAATGATTGTACAGACATCCCCAATCTCTGCAATCTTTTTCTCCACATGTATGTAAGGAGCAAAAACATTACTCCTGGCATCTGAGAATATTCCACACGGGCTTATGTTTCCCATACTGCTCTCCCGAGTGTCCAGCTTCTCTTTGGAAGCCATCCCTCTTCTTCTCCTTCTCTGATCGCCAGGAGTCTCGTTGTCCTCTTTTACCTTTTTCTGTCTATGTCTTGCAGGCTTCACGTCTAACTCCGGCTGGGTCTCCTCGCTCTCTACATCCACTTTCACCACCTGGGTTTGAGCAGGAGGTGTCAAAGATGGACAGGGTTTCTGTTCAGGTGGTGTTGATACTTGGGGCACTTCACTTGCAGTGTCTGGGATTGGGACAGGCTGAGGTTCAGCTGTGGGTGAGGGAAGAGAAGCCGCAGGTGTGCTTTCTGCTGCATTCTGAATTTGTGCTTGGGCACGTTTCTGCTTATTCACACTGCCCACTGGGCGACCTTTTTTCTTCCCTGATGGAAAATAACCTCTGGGGACAGTGCTTTCTGATGTTTTAGGCTCTGAACTGAGAGAAGTCATTTGGTGCTGAGCAGCTCTGGACAGAAGGTGGTGACTATGACCAGTGGTGGTCCCATAGTAATCCCCACCTGGGTAATCATCAAAGCCCATGCCAGTCTCTTGAAGTTTCTGCCTCAGCAGGTTAGCAGCCGACTGCTCACCTCGTCGAGTTTCCAGCTGTTGATAAGTGTTTGTGAACTGCTGTATGTCAGACAATGCAGAAGAAGATGGAGGAGGGGATCCCTGTACAGGACAAGGTAACGGAGGAGCTGGTGGAAGGGGTCCTAACAAAGTAAAATCATCCTTATCGCTTTCACCCAATGACCCTGAAGATCCAGCAGCACCTAATCCAAAGTCAAAATCTTTTGGCAAACTTCTGAGGGCACTAGTACTAGAAGCTGTTGCACCTGGTTTAAGGGTCTGAGAATCACAGGAGAACGCTTCTTCAACTGCTCTGTATGGCATAAGATCGTCTAAAGTATGAGAATCATCAAGGTAAGATAAGCATGCCTCCTCTCCTTGAGGAACACTGGAAAACGATGTACCACCCTCAGGGTCTGGCATATCAGAGGTGTAATGAGATACCTCAGAGAAGTCAGATTCCACGTGACTATTGTTGAAGTCATTTTTTTTCACACCGGGAGTAATTTTCCGCACAATCGCCTCAAGTTTTAGACCATGACCCTTTCTTGGGGGCACAAACTTTGCTTTGGACTGAGGAGGTGAATTAGTGCTGGATATAGAATGCTGTATTTTGGGAGATGGCAATTTTGGCTGAGTGTCAGTACTGCCAGAATTGTTGGTTGCAAGTCTAGAATCAGAGTGGGATTGAGATAGTGGGGAGTGATAAGCTGATCCTGGTCGCTGACCTGGAACATCCTGATGTTGCCTCTTAGCTGGAATAGGGGAAATAAAAGATCTAACTCTCCTTCTCATGATTAAAGGGTTGGTTTCAGCCGATGTTCCAGTTTTGGTTGCTCTCTGCCCCTGCTGAATCCCTTGGTTAGTCTTACTAATGTGCCCAGCAGGGCTAATAGCATCAACTGGAGCCAGTGAATGGAAAGATTTGGCCGTGTCATCCGCACTCTTATCTGACATGTCCTCTTCTCCAAGTTTGGGGCCAGCATTTGTGACTGGCTGAGAACTGACATGCTCATGAGGAACTGTAGTGGGTTGTCCAGTTCCCTCTCTTTCAGGGTAAGTGTCCCACATTTTCATGTCAAAGTGTGAACCGGGATAAGAGTGCTGTCGAGACAGGTGATGCTGACTAGGCAGAACATCACTTGAAGCTTGGGATTTACACTTCGGTTCAGAAAGTCTCTGAGGAACGTGCCTGTCCATTCCTCTTAGCCTTTGTCTGTCAGGAGTCCAGTCTGGTCTCTCGTGAGGAGGTAAACTCTGTGGAAACGCTTGTAACTTGTTAGTAGACGGTGTGGTTTTAGAATATGCTGATACTGTGTGGAATGGTTGATGAGGTGTAGGAAGGGAGATCATTTTTGGTCCATCCATGGTGTCACTGAAACCATATGCTCTGAAACCATCAACAGCCTGCGAGAAAGACCGGTGCCTTGGTGGTGAGGACAAGGGATTTGAGGACATTTGCACAAGATATGGCAGGTTGCTGGTGGCTTCACTGTTGCCTTTGGCACTGCTGGTCTTTTCTATATCGGAATCAACATCTACAGGGGGATGAAGGGGCTTATTAGATTCCTTACTGGGTGGCGTGCTGCAGTAACCATCTGTGTTCTGACCTGCAGTTTCAGTCTTTAATGAATCCTGCTTGTTTTGTGCTTTCTTTGCTTTTATTTCTTCCTTGCAACCTTCTTGCTCATTGGATCCAGATGAAGAAAATGGCTGCTGAATGACTGAGGGTCCAGAAGTCCCAGAGTGTCCTCTCTCTCTTTCTGGTGTTGTTCGTCGAGAAGGGGACATATCGCAGATTACTGAGCGCCTTCCTGAGGATATCTGAGATTGAGTGTGACTGATAGGACCTACACCGCATGCCAATGGCTCAGCTTCCTGTAAAAGCAATTGTTCCACAGCGGAAGAAGAGGTACCATATCTGGATGGTTTTCTGTGCTGCAAAGAATAGTCAGCCAAGTTAATGTGCTTTGAAGGGACTCCTGTTGTGAGATCTAAAGACTGCTGCATGTGGGAGGACTGGCTGGGAGACAGACTGGTTTTGCCTTTTTCTAAAGAGATCCCATGAGTCACATTGGGCTTATGTGCTTCAGAATCCCAAGAGGGATGAGGAGGGCCTAAAACAATATCATTATCTGGTCCCTGATTTTGACTTGAATTTGGCGGTTTTCCAGAGGCCATTTGACTGAACTTGACATTAAGTCCACTTAAAAGTGTTTGAGAGCCCAATGCATGTGAACTCAAATTTTCAACCATACTGTAAGGTAGTCTAGTTTGATAACGGTGCTGCGATGCATCTTGAGGCTGTTGGTGGACACTAGATGTCTGGTCGGGACGGCCATAGCGTCTATCTAAGTGATGACCCTGGAGCACTTCTTGCAAAAGGCTTGGAAACGATTGCTGAAACTGAGAACCGCTATCCTGACTTCTTGAGACGATAGCCCTCCCCCCCTCCATAGCAAAAACGCTAATCTCCTTCCTGCCAATAGACCCATAGCTGGCCTGCAGCTGATGATAATTCTGGCATCTATTTGTGCCCATACTACTCGCTAGTCCTAACTTGCCTTTGCTCTTTGCAGCATTATAATGTACCTCAGGATTACTGTATTTAAATGATGCCGGGTGAGACTGAATAGAGGGTTGAGAGTTTTGGCCAAATTCTTGTTTAGGGGAAATATACTGTGACACATATGTTTCCATGCACATCTCCCCTTCTCCATTGTGATTTCTAGTCTCTCTTAAGACATTCACATCACGTTGGTCCCCAGGATTGCGGTGTTTGTTTGAGTAATGAGAAACACCATAACGTGGAGATTTGGCTCCTGTGTGCTTGCTTGATTCAGTATTCACTTCAGATCGAGCAGAGACAATAACTCCAACACCCCCAACATTATGTTGCTCTGAAACATTCATATTTTTACTCAGACGTTCAAATTGCTGTGCATTGGTCTCTGCTTCATCCTTTGTGGGCGGGACTGACAGTCTGTTCTCTGAATTCTCTCTATCACAGGAAGGATATGCATTTTCAACTTCGCTTTCTTCATCTTTTATCGTTTTGATCTGGCATCCCTTCATTCCACTATCATCGTCATTACAAAGGTCTTTTTCTGGCACACAGTTTGGACGTGCTGAGTGAAGAGGAGATGGCGGAGCAGGTGGATATACTGGTTGTTTTGGGCTGTGTTCTGCAGAAGGATGAACTGATGGTGGTGAAGAAGAGGAGGGAGTCAGGGTTTCTGGTGTCTTTGCTTGAGACGGTTGTTTTGAAGCTGTTGAAATGACTCCAGTGTTGACCTGGAGATCCAATACTTGTTGACTCGCTTCCGACAGCATCTGACTCTGTGATGATGGGAAGCTTTGTGGCTCAGATTCGTCGCTTGTTCCACTTGCCTGCCTAATTCTCTTACGTTCTACTTGTTGATGCCCTTTTGCTTCCAGCATCTCAGAACTCCCTTCTTTCACTGAGGTCTGACCGCTGGTGCTGAAATTTCCAGATTTGTTTTGGTTGACAGGTAAAGACTGAGATCCTTGCTGCATCTGAAGGTGATGTGCACCGTCTCTGCTCTTCTTCTGGGGCAGCACAGTGTCTGTTAGAAGCATGTGCTGCACTGTATTAGGTAGATTCTCCACTTGAGAGGTCAGAGCATTGAGACTATTTAGACCAGGGTCCTGCAAGAATTTGTCATGAGGATACAGGGAGCCATCTTCCCCTGGACCGCCCCGAAGACTTAGTCCCATTCGGTTCTGACTCACGGCAGTATGACCGACTCCTGCACCGTGGTTCAAAACAGATGCTTTAGTGCCTACGCCGCTACCACAACTACTGATGCTGCTATTTGAATTGGGAGTGGGGCTCAGCTGAGGGACGGCCTGCAGAAGACGTCCATGGCTTTGGCTGCTGCGAGCAGAGGGGTGTGACGATGGCTGCAGATGAGTAGCGGCACTGTTTCCTTCAGAACTCCCCATTAGTGGAGACGAAGAGGAGCTGCAGCTCGGAGACTGTACGGCAGACGGAGCAGGAGAGGGATCAGATATGGGACTGAAGTTCTGCTGAATGTGAGCCTGTTGACTTTGGGTGTGCATAGGAGATTTGGCTAGGTCTTGAGAGGGGTGTGAAGGCAGAGCAGGGCTGGAGGACACAGAAGAATGGGGCAGTTTGGTGTGCAAGTGTCCTTGGTGCTGCATTTTGAGGGAGAGATCATAACCTGTTCCAGAGCTTTGCTGAGAGGGACGCTGGGAATGAGGGGCATGCTTGTGAAGGGACTGAGATTGCGGCGAATATGCCGACGATGTGTAGCTTTGTCCCATATTCTCACAGCTGTTTGAAGCAGACGAACTTGTATGAGTATTTGGATTAGACGGAGTGGGAGAGTTATTCATTTTGGCATCCGTGCTCACGTCGTATCTTTGCGGTGGGGAGTTATACATTCCAGTAGAGCCTGAGGTTGCATTAACGGAGGCGTAGTGTCCAAACTGAGAGGGGATTCTGTTTCCAGAAAGCGGGTATGTCCGTTGATGCTGACCTTGGTGCAATCCTTGATATTTCTGGCCATGCTGCCGTTGATGCATCTGAGCACCAGATTGTACTGAAGCAGCGTGAGCCAAACTGTATTGCTGGGAAGGAGAAAACGAACCAGCGCCACTGCTATTACTACTCCCAACTGCAGAGGCACTGCCAGAGCCATAATCCATAGAGTAGGGAGAAATCATTCCAGAGGATGACCCTGAACCAGGTAAGTGGTACTGATGAGGCGCATGTCCATCCACGTTTGAGTATCTAAATCCCGCGCCATACGCTGCTCCGCCTCTTCTGCTTCTTTCTCGTCCACTCACGGAAAAATAATAATCCACACTGTCCTTACGGTAAGAGTTCCCTCCTCCTCCGCCGTGAGCGTTTCCCGGCGTCATCTCTCCAGTTGTTCTTCTGGATCCATAGCCGTGTATAGAAGGAGCGTGTAGAAGATGCTGTTGGCTCCGCAGGTGCAGGTGCTGCCCATGACTCTGCAGGGTAGGTTGAGCTTGCTGTATGACCGCATAGTCCTCTGAGTTTCTGGGAGATATCTGAAGGTCCGAAGGGTGGGATTGATACGGGGAACCGACAACACTTCCTCCCCGGCTAAACCCCGGATGAAGAGGAACTGGACTGTTGGGAAAGTTCTGCATTTTTAGATTGTAGAGTTCTGCAAAAGCTTGCTATTAGCAACCCTTCTTTATCAAAAGGATCCAACTGGAATGCTTAGTATTAGAAATCTAAACTCACATCTGTAGCAGCAATATAAGAGGTCCCAGCAAATGTCTTAAGTGAGATTTAGAAAGCCAGGAGATTCAATTTGCTGCTCGAGTTAAAACATATAAACAATGTGAAGATGGGAAACGCAGCAGCCACACATTCATTCACAAATGCCACTACGTGGTTTGGCACTAGATCCGAAGATCTCGAAGGTTTAGTGTCATCACAAAATGTCTATTAGCCAAGAGGTAAAAATACTCCACCAAAATAACAACGTTTCATCAAGAGAATGTCAATATCTTGATACTGTAGTGTGAAACATCTCCTTGCCAACGGATGTGGATAGCAGCCATGCAGTAGAATTATAATAGTTCAGTAACAGGTTTGCAACAGACAAACAAAACAAATCTTTCTCCAGTTGGCACATGTAAGATCAATACACTTCAAGATCATGACTTTGTTTCATATTGCCTGTGTAACGGGGATTTTCGGCACGTGCTCAAGCCAGTGATCTTTGCCAACAATCTTTTTCCAGCTGTATCCAAACATTTGTCTTTTCCCATGTTAGTTACTCAGTCCAGCAAGTTTGTTGCTTTCTTTGATCGTCCAATCCTTGCCCGTTACTGTAAGGTGTTTTTCAGTGTAGCTGGTCCTAGCGTCAGGTTTTCCGTGGTCAGTCCATGTCATCCGGTTGCTCTTTTAATCCATGATAGCGTCTTTCTCTCTCTGGAATCAGGAAGCTTGAGATGTTCTGAAAACAGAGGGAAAACACAGCACATATTAATTGAGAATAGGGCTGAAACTAACCAATATTTTTATTTCGATTAATTTATCGATTAATCGATTAATCTAATCTAAATGATTAATTTCCCACAAAAAAAGATCAACAATTTTACTTAAGAATATTTTATTAAACTATATTTTATTAAACCAAATGAAATCCAAATTAAAATTTGGATAAAATTTCTATGAAATCCTTTTTTTAAAGTAAAGTGCAACATTGAGCATTATATATATATATATATATATATATAAAACAATTATAATAAAAATAAAAAAGGAGTATTTACCAGAAATATTATTTACCAGAAATTATTTAGGTGAAAAATGTAAATGTTTGTAAATGTAAATGTAAAAAAAAAATATATATATATATATATATATATTAATTGGAGATGCTTTTGATTATTGAAATTTAAATGGAACCATTAAAATGGAATCCAGAAAATAATGGAAAACAGAATTTGGTACAGATAAAACTGTAAAACTCAATTAATTAGACAGGCTTTTTGATTAATACAATTTAATTTAACCATTAAAACAGAGTATAGAAAAATGAAAATGGAAAAAAAATGAATTTGGAAATAAAACGTATTTCATAAGGCCCTATAATTATAAGAAATTTTTGTTTGTGGAAATAAAAATAGATGTAAGTGAACAATAGCTTTAAAAATGACTTAAAATACATAAATAATAGCAATAATGCAATAATAATTAGTTCGAATAAAGTATCAAAAGCAAGAAATCATATGGTTTTATTGAACAAAACTGTTAAATACATAATGTGTTATAAACAATAGAGCTAATGTAGGCATAACAATAAAGCCCTGCAGGGGGCACCGATACTGTACGATCTAATCCTTGTTTAATATTGACCAAGCACCATTTAATTCAAATATCCACTTAATTTTTAATATCTTTATGACAGAAATGCTGTAGCTTCTGTAATTAAATTAATATGTGGACATCAAAATGCTTTTATTTTGAAATCTTGATGTATTCTCCTGTGTTTGCATAGGTTTATATATGATTTACGTTACTAATCTGATGAAATGGGGCACGTTGCGTTCCCAGATGAACGTTATAATAATAAACACAAACTCATAACAACATGCGGAGATGAGTTTGAGACGCATGTAAATAATAACAGTGACACGCGTGTAAATAATTAAAGCTTTTAAGCTTTTTTTAAATTAAAAATTAAATTAAATTAATTAAAATTAAGTAATTTTTAAAAATAAAAAAATGTAAATAATTAAATTATAATTAATTAATTGTAACTATTACATTGCATGTAATTATTTAATTAAATCATAGCGTTTGTGAATTCATAATTATGCTTAATTATGATTTTTTAAATGAGTTTAATATATCATGCAGCAGTCTAATAATGTGTTTTATGGATTCTCGTCCGTAGTCAGTCTACATACTTATTAAAATCTCCTCCCAAAATTGATATCAGGCACGTGATCAGCTAGAGACTAAAAAGAAGGAAAATCTGACCACGCCCACAAGCCACGCCCCCAGAACTTATTAAAAATACATATTTAGCACATTAAAAGATACATCTTATCTTGTAAACATACATATTGTCCTGTAAAAGATAAAAAAAGCAGCATTTAATAATCATGATAACAATATATTATAATAAAGTACTATAATATATTATAGTAAAGTATATAGAATTGCTATTATTATTATTAAAGTACCTGCCAAAAGTTTGGAAGGAAAATCTGACCACGCCCCAAGCCACGCCCACAAGCCACGCCCCCAGCACTTATTAAAAAATATATATATTTTAGCGCATTAAAAGATATATGTATATATGATATATCTGTAAGAATACATACTATTGTCCTGTAAAAAATAAAAAGCAGCACTTAATCATGATAACAATATAATATGTTGTAATAAAGTACTATAATATATTATGGTAAAGTATATAGAATTGCTATTATTATTATTATTATTAAAGTACCTGCCAAAAGTTTGGAAACATTACAATTATTAACGATTAATGATCTTCTGCTCATCAAGGATGAATTTATTTGATCAAAATAAAGTAAAAAAAAAAAAATATATATATTGTGAAATATTACAAAATTTAAAAAAAAAAGTTTTTGTTATTCCTGTGATGCAAAGCATAATTTTCTTCATCATTACTCCAGTTTTCAGTGTCGCATGATCTTTTAGAAATCATAATTTATTTGACTCTCAATAAACATTTCTGATTATAATAATTTTGCTGCGTCATATTTTGTGTGGAAATAGCAGGATTTTTTTGATAAATATAGAGTTTAATGAACTGCATTTATCAAATACATAAATTCAATCTGTTAATGCATTTATTAAACAGAAATCATTTTAAATATCGTCACTCGCTTTTTATCACTTTCATGCATGATGAATACAATTATTAATCTCTCTTTTTTTTAAATCCTAAACAAATGTTTGAGTCGTATCATTGTTTACACAAAAATATGAAGTTTTTAACATTGATAATTAGAGGTCGACCGATAGTGGATTTTACCGATACCAATAGCTAGGTTGGACCACACTGGCCGATACCGATTAATCAACCGATAGTTTTAAAATAAAAATAGATACGAATGTTAGAGCTTTAGTATTTAAAAAAAAACAGTAACAGTACTGAACTATACTTTATAAATGAATAAAAATTTAGTATTAATATTTATTACTATATTGATTATTAAAGTTATTTCATAGTTTACAAATGTTAAAAGAAGAAACTTTAAAATTTAAAAATGAAGCCTATTAGTAAATGTTGAAATGAAATGAACACACTCTAACAAGGAACAATACTTCTACAGCTTTCGTTAATGTTACAAATGGACTCTTATTAAGTATTACATTTCATTTCAACAGTCATGCTTAAAGATGGCCATCTTGAAATACCTACAAAAGGCCATATTAAAATTACATGCACAGGTTATTGATATTGTATGTGCACTCTTTATTTGCTGCTATTTTAGAACACTGCATGATTATCTAATTAAAATATAAACAAATATGCAAGTGAGTGACACACTGTGCAAAAGCACAGCGCTGCGTCTTGGAGAAGTCATAAATCACACACACACACACACACACGGACTCGTCACGTTCAATTTAAGCAGCGGTCTAAAACTGTTTATTTAATCACCAAACGGAATAAGTTTGCTTCAAGAATGAATTATGTGTCATAAATGAGTTTGAAGTTCGGTGTTTAAATAACAGAGCAAACGGAAAGAGAAAGATCTGTATTACAGCTCTCTATATGAAGCATACAGACTGTATTAGAGCCACGGAAAGACAAACGTTTTGCTGAAAAATGCACAATACATAATTTATAGCCTAGGGCGAAGTCATTATGTACATTAACAATGATTTGGGACAAATAGGCAATAATGTTATTTAATGGGAAACTATGTGAATGGCGCTCTGTTTCGCGGCAGGATTTTCTGTCGGCTGTATTTAAATGCGCGTTTGAAGTTTCCCGCTCTGTGCAGCGCGCAGTGTCACATGCCAAAACAAACAACATGTGCTGTCAGTGATTTCTGCCTCTAGAGGCCGCTCTCATACTGTATAATGATAGCAGACCATTCTCAACCACTCCAGCAACAGACGCAACACGAAGAAAAAAAAAAAAAAAAAAACACCGAAAACTATCGGCATGGATTTTTGCCGATAACCGATTGTTCTGCAAATCAACTATCGGTGCCGATTAATCGGCAAAACCGATGAATCGGTCGACCTCTATTGATAATCAGAAATGTGTCTTGAGCAAATCAGCATATTGTTATGATTTCTGAAGATCATGTGACACTGAAGACCGGCGTATTGATGATGAAAATCATAGGAATAAAGTAGCCATGTTAAAACATTCAAATAGATATTTTTAATTGACAATATGTCACAATATTGCAGTGCTCACTGTATTTTTAACAAATGAACGTAGCCTTGGTGAGCATAAGAGACTTTATATATAAAAATAAAAAAAATAACAAAAATGGGGGGGGGGGTCATGAAAATATTTTTCTCTACATTATATGGACTCTATGATTATTCTTCTAAAAATCTTTATGTTTGTGTTCACGAAGAAAGGATCTTCTGCAACGTTGTATTGATGCTCCTCCAAACATCAACCAGCGAGGGGTGTGCGATATTGACAAAAAAAATTAATAATATCTTGATATTTTCTGGGATTTTTTTGATAATGATAATCAGATGATATTTTGCTGAGTATATTATAGGGCTGGACAATAATTCAAAATCAATATGTATCGCAATATAATTTTTTTCAATAACGGTGATTTGATTTTTAAACACATTTCTGATATTTCGATATACGTTAGCAGTGTTTCCCAGACATTGATTTATTTGTGGCGTTGAATAAACATGAGCATTATATCATAAACATTATATCAAAACATGATATAAAAACAGTCTCCAAAAAAAAAAGAAAAGAAAAAAAAAAAAAAAAAAGAGGAAAATAAACCAAAAACAAAGAATATGGGGGAAAATATATAAAACTTAATTTGGGAAAAATAAAATGGAATTAATGCAAAAATATAAGATTTCATAGAGCCCTATTACTGTTAAAATTATACTAAATTATTAGTTTTAATGTTTTATGAACTCAATTGATTAGACATAATGACTAAAATTAATTAGATTTTAATAGAACAAAAACATAAGATTTCATAGAGCCCTATTACTGTTAAAATTATACTAAATTATTAGTTTTAATGTTTTATGAACTCAATTGATTAGACATGGCTTTTAATGACTAAAAATTAATTACAAAAACATGATCCCGAAAAAAATGAATCCAAAAACACAAAATAAAAAAATAAAAATATTATAAACATAATCTGGGAAAAATAAAATGGAATTAATGTAAAAACATAAGATTTCATAAGGCCCTATTACTGTTAAAATTATACTAAATTAGGCCTATTAGTTTTAATACGTTTTATGAACTCAATTGATCAGACATGGTTATTCAATAAAAAAAAAATTATTATTATTTTTTTTTTTTTATTATTATTTTTTTTTTTTATTCATGACAAATTAATTACAAAAACAGAATCAAGAATTTTTAACAAAAACACAGAATTTGAGGGGAAAACATTTACAATAGAAATAATGATAGTAGTTCCCTAAATATGGACGACTGTTATGGTGTGTTTTTATTGACGTTCCCTGATTAAAGCAGCTATTAGCCTCTCAAACGTAACATCAACAGCTAAATCACAGCGGTCCGCTCTTGTGAAGATCTAGATTACACCACTGTTACTCAGACGACAATCCTTCAGATAGTCCGTTACGCACCGAGTCTTTCGTTCACTGCATCGAAGAATGACGACTGAATTTTAACGTTTGCATGGACAAAGTGCACAGGGCTCCAGACACAAAAATAGAGTAAGGAGCCATTGGCTTTTCCAACTTGAAATATACAGTCACAAATAATTGTTCGTTACACAGAATCTGCACCAATATCATGCATCATAAGCATCACTTGGCCTCCTCAATGCATGCTATAAATGTTGTCATATGTCCAAAGACTGAAAGGGACTTTGATATGTCTTTCACACAGTTAGTAAAATGCAATTGTATAGAAGGAGTTGAATCATGTAGACAACAGGTTAATTAAGTAAAAATATTAATATGCAATAGCGCATAAATATAGCAAAACGCTCCTCTTTATAGTTATTATTCTAGCTGACTGATGAGCTTATGGACGCCGAATGGTTATTCTGAGGTAAATGTATTATTAGTTGCAATGTTTACACGCTTTCTGCAGTTTGAAACACCGAAGGAGCTTAATTTCATTAAGTTGTACTATAGGCACTCTTATAAAATATGTTAATTCATGTTCGTTATGTACTATAGTAGTACAGAGAAAGATATAATGGATTCACTTGCTGCTTGAACTGAGGCGCTAAAGCGATCGCGCCCGCCGCATTAAAGAGCGCCAAAACCGTATCGTTTGAATTTCGTTATGAATTTGGCATCATTTTAAAACGTTTATTAAAAAGTAACAAAGCACAAAGATTTTTGCGAATACTGGACGGCAAGTGCGCTAAAAATAATACGAACAGAACACAGCATATAGACTAAAGCCACGTTCACACCGAGCACGATAACGATATTAGCGTCCACACCAGCGAACGATATCGTCTGTTTATTCTAAGCGCACGCGCGTCTGTCGCTTTAAATTCTCGAGCTCGTTATAGCAGGATGGATTCTGATTGGCTGTCAGTGTTTTTATCGTTCATCAGCTGGAAAAGAATCGTTCTGGAAGTGATTCCAACGATATCGTTTCTTTATCGTTATAGTTGTTATTCTTTAATACTGAGAACGATTTTTAGAACTATATCGTTATCGTGCTTGGTGTGAACGGGGCTTAAAGGGATAGTTCACTTTGAAATTAAAATTTGGTATCTATCAGCTTACGGGGCGTCGGCGTCAACGCTTGACGGAGGGCGTGTCTGAAGCGTGGTGCTGACGCGCCGTCATAGTTACAACAACCAATCACATACTTCTCTGGTGTTGCATGAACGGGATTGGGTATTTGCATGAGGCGATCTGATTGGCTGACGCCTCCGTTGGCGCTTGAAAAGTTGCGTCAGCACCACGCTTCAGACACGCCCTCCGTCAAGCGTTGACGCCGACGCCCCGTGTGAATGCAGCGTGAGCCAGAGCGCGCACACACACACACGTCACACACCGGATGTGTGTGCGCACTCAGATCACTTGGACATGGTTGTGTACAAGAGGTAAAAAACGATATAAATACTGTTCGTTTTCTCACACAAACCGCTCGTTTCGTGTCTTAGGCCATCAATGTGTAGTTACGATGGGGAATTGTTTAATTTGGATTTCTCTGTGCATGTTCTTTTTCCCTCTTATAGAGACAGTGACCTATACCTGCCATTATATGACTGACAGACTAGAACGGTTTGACCTAAAAACATCAAAATTGGATCTACTGAAGAAAAAAAGACACCTACATCTTGGATGCCCTTGGGGTAAGCTGATAGATACCACATTTTAATTTCAAAGTGAACTATCCCTTTAAGATCTTTGATGCGCATCGTCTCAGTTTAATACGTGAACATAACAAAA
>JAPDDO010000113.1:122500-127500 GCA_027422415.1 Schizothorax lantsangensis
ATCTTATTTATTAAATACCCCCCCCCCAAAAAAACAAATGTAATTATTAAACACATTTCTATTCATAAATGCACTTGTCATCAACCCCAAAAATTCGGCTCCCTTTTTACAATCACTTCAAATGATAGATGACAAAAAAATATATACTTTTTTTTTTTTTTTTTTTTAAATTATAATAATAATAATTTATATTATTATAAAATAAAAATTAAGTAAATCTTACTAATTGTTTTTTTTCAGTGTATTAAAAAACTGTAACTCAGAAGAAATCAACATGTACTGAAAAAAACAATAAGATTTACTTAATTCTTATTTTGCACACATCAATTTTAAGTAAAATTTAACTTAAGTATTGAATCACGTAAAATCTACTTAAATCAGTTGAGTGGGTTTTTAAACTAAGAAATATGTAAATTTAACATGGTCAGTTAGAGTTAGTTAATTAACTTAAGTCAAATCTGCAATACTTAAGTACATTTCACTCAGTCACGGTTTATAAAATGTACTCAAACAATGTAGCATTGGAATGATGCTATTAAAGCATATGATTCACTTACTAACATGTAAGTAAGCAAGTAGACAGCTTGTTGTGCTTTTAAGATAATATGTCCACTCAATAGTGAACACAGAGACCTCAATACTTGGTACACAATGATGGTAACAATCAGTGGATAGTGCTCATTTCTGAGTATAAATCAACTCCAGATATCACAAAACATAAGTTACTAAACCTAACAACAAAAGCACCCATAAAACAGTGTAAATACGTCTCGAAACAGTGACAAATTGTACGTTTTTAATGAGTCATGCCCCAGTGCATGATGGGAAATACTGGATCATAACTTTGATATTTACTTAAAGGATCCTTGTAAACATAACAAACACATCCAAGTAAAATATAGCCTATTTATACCTGCCTTACTAAAAGAATACCGTCCTTGAACCAAGTATGATAGAATTAAAGAGTTGTTTTTTTCGTGTGACAGATCCTTCACTCCTATTGGCTGGTGAAGTTCGCTGGTCATTTGCATAAATCCGCCGGAAGGGGTGGAGCTTAGCGATGACTCGCTCGTGAAGTCGCCACCTGCTGGTGTAATAATGACTGATAGATCCCTGTGTAGTAGATTAAAAGCTCTTAAACGTGACATATCATGAAAATCAGACTTTTCCAGGCATTATTATAATATCACCGCCTCTTAATCTGTAAATTTACACCCACTGCTAACACTGTTTAGAGTCTCAGAGACAACAGAGCAGTGCATTTAGTGATTTATTTACTGCCGCCACACAGATCTATAATAATCATGCGGTTTATTTCTCAGCTGTTTACCTTCACAGACATAAACATAGACTGTTTTTGTAACTCGTGTGTGTTTTTAATGTAAATTGTGTGTGATTTAGAGCTTAGTTAAGCACTCGCATGCGTGTGCGCGCTCAGAAAACACTATATCAGAAGTTTAACCCTTAAAGACCTGGAACATTTTTGGGGGCGCCTGTGCGTTTCTTTGTGTTTTCAGACCTATTCTTGCAGTCAGCATTAAGTGCCATATATCATTATAAACAAGAGAACTTGGAAGTTTCAGATTAGCTGATTTAAAGTCACGATTTTCCCTTTGTTTTCGCTTAGAATTAACGAATTTCCAGACGTTTAAGAAAAACGTAAGCAATAATTAGGTGGTTTTTTTTACCGTGTACTCAAACAAACTCCTAAAGTTTGGATTTTATTCTTCAGAAAGTTGTATCTGGGTGTTTTACGCTTCCAAATTAAATTTTGTCCATATATAACACTCCCCGAGCAAGTTATAGCCATTTATCACAATATGGTTACAGGCGCCTTTTCAGCTAAAAACAGGTCTATTTAGGTTACTAACAATATAGATGTGTCCAAAAAACATTTAGGGAGTAAAGAAAATGGAAATAGTGTTATATAATAACAAAATGCAGTAAAAAAGTGAGTTTTTTTCCAGAAAAAATATATTTTCAATCTGAGTATGAACAATAAATAGCAGTGCAAATGATTCACAAACTACACACAAGATGGGTGAGAAATATATAGAGTGCAATAGGACAAAATATACATAATATTTACATAATATAACATCCAAATGGATGGATCCGCTGGATGCACTCTGCGTCAGAACTGATTTTAACATGAATTCAGTGCTTTATCTGATATGCACCGCTTTTTTATCCTTGTTTTTGGTTTGTTTTATGCCAAAGTGCTGTGTTTTTCAGCGAGTTCTCTCATGCAAATGTGTTATATTGTGTTTGTTTTCATGCACGCACAAAAACTTTACTTTAACTTCGCGTTTGCTCCGATTTCCAAAGAAAACATGCTAAACAATGGTTCAAAAGACCTATGTTTATTGCTTGAATGTGTGACAGTTTGAACCAATCTGGGCTCGGGGGAGGGGCTAAGCCTCAGCAATCGTTTCTGATTGGCTCAGAGGGACGAAATGCATTGGTTCCTTCTGACCAATCAGTGTTGTCAATCAGCATTCAGATAGGATTAGCGGTTCAAAAGTTATTAAACATTTAAGAACAATAGTAATATGGTAATATGGTAACATAAAACGCATGTTTTCATTGTGATAAACATGATAATCAGAATCAAAACAGATGTTTTTAGCAGGTACGCGTGCAGCTCTATTCAGGAAAAGGGGGCGGGGAGCAGCAGCAGCTCATTTGCATTTAAAGAGACAGGCACGAAAACAGCCTGTTTCTGCTTCCACTCAAAATAGGCATATTCAAAATCATATAATAAATGATCTGTGGGGTATTTGAGCTGAAACTTCACAGACACATTCTGGGGACACCAGAGACTTTCTCACTATTATCTTTGGGGCAATATCACCAAAAAATTAAAATAATGTTACCGAGACCGGATTATGGCTTTGTATCATGTATCACTCGGCTATATATATATATATATATATATATATATATATACAGAGCAGATTACTTACAAATTGTAATCAGTAACGTAATCCATTACATTACACACTTTAGCTAATATAATCAGACTAGTTTTGTCCATCACATTGATTTAAACATGATAATCGCATACCATAATGATGTAAGATATAATATATTCCTTTCACTGTGCATTAAATATCATATTACATCAACCGGGGTTCATAAAGGAACTCATAACAATGTGAAATGTTAAAATAATAATTCACAATATTTCATGTTTACCTGCGTGCCAATGTCAGAGAACCGTGAATATGCAAATGTGATGCTTACTTATTAAAATATTTATTTTATTAATCATTGATTATGATTGCATAATCATCAAAATTAAAATAAATAAACACTTGTTGTTAATCTTTAGTTGGTGTGTAATGTTATTCTAATTATATGCCGTTTGATCATAAACGACATCTTACACACTTTAGCACAGTTATGACGCTCAGAGTTATAATATATTCAATTAAATATCATATTACATCAACCGCAAAGGAACTCATAACAATGAGATATTCAAAATAATTCACAATATTTCATGTAGTTTACAGTATTTACTTATTAAAATATTTATTTTATTAATCATTGATTATGATTGCTGATTGATGTTGCCGTTTGAGCATCTTTACAGTAAATATATGACGTGAAATTTGAGGATATCTGCTAATAAGAAATAATGAGGATTGGTGCATTTTAATGAGTTTGAATATAACGCATGGTTAAATAATGAATGTGTTCATCAGTAATGCTGGAACACTTCTTAAACCTGAAATTATTTATTTATTTATTTTCTCAGCTTATATTATAATTTGTGAGCCGCTGTGGATAAAAGCATCTGCTAAATGACTAAATGACTTTGGGGTTTGCCGAGGGTTATGCTGAATCCAGTCTCTTATTGTTTTACTGGTTATATGGCAGAAATAGTGAGAATATTACGCGGTTCTGAATTCAGCATTGATCTACACGTGAGTTATTAATTGCATTAATAACAGTCTCAAGCGGAACTGTGTAGATGTTCAGTGTCTGGTTAGACAGTAAAAACAGCTTGATTTGATGCTAAAAGTTGCTCCAAGTTGTTGAAGAAGTCGTTATGACGCAAAACCGCGTCGTTATGTAGAATAGACAATATATGATTCAAAATACTGGATGTTCATTTAGATTTGCTCATAACAATAATGCGAATTTAATACAGGCCACGACACATTTTTATGATGAGGTATTTTCAGACCACACTGAGTTATTGGACAATTCATTTTTGTGCATTTTCTTATAAACTATAAAGTTACACATTCCGAGCAATTATAATTTTAAGCAGTGCATTGGTAGTTTGTTAGTATGCGACAGCTTCAGAAAAGTGCGTAGGGCACAAGGTACTGTGTTAATATGAAGGACATTTACATATTAATTTTTCACAGGTGTTTTACCCGTGTTTTTTAAATTATGCATTGTGCTTTAGGTAGAAAAACCCTAGCGACCGCCCCGGGTAACCTAGCAACCGCATAGCAACTCCCTAGCAACCATCCCGGGTAGCCTAGCAACCGCATAGCAACACCTTAGCAACCACACAGTACCCTAGCAACCGCATAGCAACACCCTAGCAACCGCCCCAGGTACCCTATCAACCGCATAGCAACTCCCTAGCAACCATCCCGGGTAGCCTAGCAACCGCATAGCAACACCCTAGCAACCATCCCGAGTACCCTAGCAACCGCATAGCAACTCCCTAGCAACCATCCCGGGTAGCCTAGCAACCGCATAGCAACACCTTAGCAACCACACAGAGTACCCTAGCAACCGCATAGCAACTCCCTAGCAACCATCCTGGGTAGCCTAGCAACCGCATAGCAACACCTTAGCAACCACACAGAGTACCCTAGCAACCGCATAGCAACACCCTAGCAACCATCCCGCCTAGCAACCGCATAGCAACTCCATAGCAACCATCCCGGGTAGCCTAGCAACCGCATAGCAACACCTTAGCAACCACACAGAGTACCCTAGCAACCGCATAGCAACACCCTAGCAACCGCCCC
>JAPDDO010000113.1:132500-135000 GCA_027422415.1 Schizothorax lantsangensis
AATTTTGTGTGTTATTAGCGTGTGATGAGCTGCGAGGGTAATTTTGTGTGTTATTAGCGTGTGCTGAGCTGCGAGGGTAATTTTGTGTGTTATTAGCGTGTGATGAGCTGCGAGGGTAATTTTGTGTGTTATTAGCGTGTGATGAGCTGCGAGGGTAATTTTGTGTGTTATTAGCGTGTGATGAGCTGCGAGGGTAATTTTGTGTGTTATTAGCGTGTGATGAGCTGCGAGGGTAATTTTGTGTGTTATTAGCGTGTGATGAGCTGCGAGGGTAATTTTGTGTGTTATTAGCGTGTGATGAGCTGCGAGGGTAATTTTGTGTGTTATTAGCGTGTGATGAGCTGCGAGGGTAATTTTGTGTGTTATTAGCGTGTGATGAGCTGCGAGGGTAATTTTGTGTGTTATTAGCGTGTGATGAGCTGCGAGGGTAATTTTGTGTGTTATTAGCGTGTGATGAGCAGCGAGGGTAATTTTGTGTGTTATTAGCGTGTGATGAGCTGCGAGGGTAATTTTGTGTGTTATTAGCGTGTGATGAGCTGCGAGGGTAATTTTGTGTGTTATTAGCGTGTGCTGAGCTGCGAGGGTAATTTTGTGTGTTATTAGCGTGTGATGAGCTGCGAGGGTAATTTTGTGTGTTATTAGCGTGTGATGAGCTGCGAGGGTAATTTTGTGTGTTATTAGCGTGTGATGAGCTGCGAGGGTAATTTTGTGTGTTATTAGCGTGTGATGAGCTGCGAGGGTAATTTTGTGTGTTATTAGCGTGTGCTGAGCAGCGAGGGTAATTTTGTGTGTTATTAGCGTGTGCTGAGCTGCGAGGGTAATTTTGTGTGTTATTAGCGTGTGATGAGCAGCGAGGGTAATTTTGTGTTATTAGTTATTAGCGTGTGAGCTGCGAGGGTAATTTTGTGTGTTATTAGCGTGTGCTGAGCTGCGAGGGTAATTTTGTGTGTTATTAGCGTGTGATGAGCTGCGAGGGTAATTTTGTGTGTTATTAGCGTGTGATGAGCTGCGAGGGTAATTTTGTGTGTTATTAGCGTGTGATGAGCTGTGAGGGTAATTTTGTGTGTTATTAGCGTGTGTTGAGCTGAGGGTAATTTTGTGTGTTATTAGCGTGTGATGAGCTGCGAGGGTAATTTTGTGTGTTATTAGCGTGTGCTGAGCTGCGAGGGTAATTTTGTGTGTTATTAGCGTGTGATGAGCTGCGAGGGTAATTTTGTGTGTTATTAGCGTGTGATGAGCTGCGAGGGTAATTTTGTGTGTTATTAGCGTGTGATGAGCTGCGAGGGTAATTTTGTGTGTTATTAGCGTGTGATGAGCTGCGAGGGTAATTTTGTGTGTTATTAGCGTGTGATGAGCAGCGAGGGTAATTTTGTGTGTTATTAGCGTGTGATGAGCTGCGAGGGTAATTTTGTGTGTTATTAGCGTGTGATGAGCTGCGAGGGTAATTTTGTGTGTTATTAGCGTGTGATGAGCTGCGAGGGTAATTTTGTGTGTTATTAGCGTGTGCTGAGCTGCGAGGGTAATTTTGTGTGTTATTAGCGTGTGCTGAGCTGCGAGGGTAATTTTGTGTGTTATTAGCGTGTGATGAGCTGCGGGGGTAATTTTACATTTACATTTAATAATTTAGCAGATGCTTTTATCCAAAGCGACGTACAAATGAGGAGAACAATAGAAGCAATCAGACCATCGAGAGAGCAACAGTATAGAAGTGCCATGACAAGTCTCAGTTAGTCTAGCACAGTACACGTAGCTAGGATTTTTTTATTAAATAGAATAGGTAAGTGTTAGTATTAGTTAGTCAGGTGCTGGCGAAAAAGATGTGTCTTTAGATGTTTTTTGAAAATGGCTAAAGACTCAGCTGTTGGAATTGAGATCGGGAGGTCATTCCACCAGCTGGGCACAGTTCAGGAAAAGGTCCGTGAGAGTGATTTGGTACCTCTTTGGGATGGCACCACAAGACGTCGTTCACTTGCAGAACGCAAGCTTCTGGAGGGCGCATAAGTTTGAACTAGCAAGTTTAGGTATATTGGTGCAGTGCCAGTTGTGGTTAGTGATGGGAAGTTCGGATCATTTTACTGACTCGGACCTTTGAGTCTCGTTCAGCAAAATGAACGAATCTTTTTTCGAGTCATTTCGTTCATTTTAGCTAAATATAATTAAAATGTTACGTGCTACTTCCCTAACACATCTACTACTTGTGCAAACGTTGAACACACTACAAACAATACAAAACTATAATGGTATAAGAAACAGAAAAAAATGTAGCTTTTTATTTCTTACAGTTTATAAATGTGTGAATTTCTGTCATGATGGTTCTTTTCCATAACACTGAATGTGGTAACAAAGGTAATACACTAAAGAGTTGGTTTTTATTATCATTATTAAGTCTTTTTCCCTCAGACTGCATAGGTTTAGCTTATGAGGCTGTCACGTGATGAACGAACGACTCAAAAACCGTTGCGCATGCGCGACTGAACGAATCACTCCCCGAGACGACTCC
>JAPDDO010000113.1:140000-147500 GCA_027422415.1 Schizothorax lantsangensis
TCGCCGCTCTCCGGTTTGCTCTTTAGGAAGTCGTCTACAGACACCAAACTGGTGCAGTTGCCTCCTACGCCGCCGCTGGGGCCATCGGTAAGATCCACATGCTCCCACTGCGGCACGCCTTCCTTGGGCCGGAACTGATCCAGGTAGAAGTCCCTAAGGCTCTCCTTGTCCTGTAGCAGATATGAGGTGGAGCTCACGCCTCGTTGGCGCTCGGACGGAGGCGAAGCCGAGCGGTGCCCGTGGTGGTGGTGATGGTGACGGCGCCGGTAACCCAACTCGATCTCGTCGAGCTCCCTCCGGGACTTTGCCGACGCCGGACGCTTCTTCAAGCTGTCTCTATACTGCTTGCGTTTCTTTGCGTTCCCCTCCAGGTTCCCGTAGGTGACGGTATGAGTGGAAATGTCGGATACGTCGGAGCGGATGTTTCCGTCGTCGGCTCCGCCGCAGAACCGGTCGTGCCCTGCGACGTACCCCGAACTGGACGCTCCACCTTTAAAGGAGAACTTTCCGTAGAGGTCAGCCAGTCCCTGCTTCAATCCTGGCCCAGACGGAGGCGTCTGGCTCTGCAGCAGGTCGAATTTACTCATGTTCCTGTGCGTTAGCGCAGAGCGCGGCTGTGTGGTGAAAACGGGGGCTACGCTGTCACAATCAAACATGCCGCCCTCCAGAGAACTACTGGAGCCCAGGCTGTGGGGCCGGTTGGGGCCCGTTAACCCCAGAGTCGAGCCCCCGTGGTGATGCAGGTAGTGGTCCTGGTACAAGTTGCTGTCCTTCAGGTGCAGGTTTCCGAAGGTGCGCTCCACCTCGTTGATGTAGTCGCTGAACATGTTGTCGTCGGGCAGGTAGGGGGCTTTGCAGTCCGAGTGTCCGGCCAGGCTTCGGCGGTGCTCGCTGACATCGTAGACGGAGGAATCTCGGCGGATGAAGTCCATCGCGCTGTGCGGGGAGCCGTTGACCCCCGAGAGGGACGCCATGTTCTTGGCGGTGCGCAGCAGGCGGAGGATATTCGAGTGCGTGTTGTTCATGGTAGCCGAGGGCGAATTGAGCCCTGAACTCTTATCTTCGATTTCTACTCCGTGAATGCAGCTGTAAATCTCCTGCGAGAGGAAGAGAGAGACGGCATAAGCATGTTATTTCTAGCATCTTGGAGCTGTATTGTGCACTGCTCCGAAGTAGGGCTGGACGATATGACTACCAAGTTTTTGAACAGTAAGATTTTTAATGTTATTTAAAGAAGTCTCTTCTGCTCACCAAGCCTGCATTTATTTGATCTGAAGCACAGCAAAAACAGTAATGAAATATTTTTGCTATTTCAAACAGCAGTTTTCTATGTGAATATGTGTTAAACTGTAATTTATTTCTGTGATCAAAGCTGTATTTGCAGCATAATTACTCCAGTCTTCAGTGTCACATGATCTTCAGAAATCATAATAATATGCTGATTTGCTGCTCAAGAAACATTATTATTATTATTATTATTATCAATATTTTTTTGGGGATGGAAAGATCCAAAGATCAGCATTTATCTGAAATAAAAAAACTATTGTAACATTATACACTATACCATTCAAAAGCTTGGAGTCAGTATCATTTTATTTTATTTATTTTTATGGGGGGGGGATTATAGAAATTAATATTTTTATCATCAAAAGTGATGAAGACGTTTATACACTATACCATTCAAAAGCTATAAAGAAATGATAGAAATTAATACTTTTATTCAGCAAGGATGCTTTAAATTTATCAAAAGTGATGATAAAGACATTTATAATGTTACAAAATATTATTAATATATCAGATAAACGCTGTTCTATTGAACTTTATATTCATCAAAGAAACCTGAAACAATTATATGCAGCTGTTTTCAACATAATAATTTATTTTCAATAAATATTATTATGATTTCTGAAGATCATGTGACACTGAAGACTGCAGTAATGATGCTGAAAATACAGCTTTGATCACAGAAATAAATTAGTTTATATCATGATATATTTCTTAATTTCAGTCGATACAATATAATTCTGATATCGATATGAACAATATTTTAAAAAAGCCTCAGAAAGTCAGTACCTATAAACTTTAAAAAAAATGAATTTGCCAAATCTATGAAACGTCCTCCTATAAAACGATATAATATTTCAGAAACAAAAACAGTCCAAATAAACGAATGTTGACCATTTATTTGCATTTAGCCCTGAAATCAGCGTCAAATAAACATAAGACTCTCAAAACTCACCTTATTAATATTAAAAATCTTAACTTTATACTATAACACGGGCTGATTATGCTTCAGCCAGGATAAAGAACATGAAAAGAGTAGAGACGGTCTTATTGAAATTGCAAATTGATTGAAATATCGCAAATGCGTTTAAAAATCATATCACCGTTATTGAAAGTAATTATGTGCTGATACTGCATTACTGTCCAGCCCTCCTGCGACGCTGTGTGTGTGTGTGTGTGTGTGTGTGTGTGTGTCTGTGTGTGTGTGTGTGTGTGTGTGTGTGTGTGTGTGTGTGAGAGTGTGTGTGTGTGTGTGAGTGAGTGTGTGAGTGTGTGTGTGTGTGAGTGTGTGTGTGTGTGTGTGTGTGTGTGTCTGTGTGTCTCTGTGTGAGTGTGTGTGTCTCTGTGTGTGTGTGTCTGTGTCTCTGTGTGAGTGTGTGAGTGTCTGTGTCTCTGTGTGTGTGTGTCTCTGTGTCTCTGTGTGTGTGTGTGTGTGTGTGTGTGTGTGTGTGTCTGTGTGTGTGAGTGTGTGTGTGTGTGTGTGTGTGTGTGTGTGTGTGTGTCTGTGTGTCTCTGTGTGTGTGTGTGTCTGTGTCTCTGTGTGTGTGTGTGTGTGTGTGTGTGTGTGTGTGTGTGTGTCTGTGTCTCTGTGTGAGTGTGTGTGTGTCTGTGTCTCTGTGTGTGTGTGTGTGTGTGTGTGTGTGTGTGGCACAGAATTACCCTGCTGATGGTGAAGGTGAACCCTGGTTTCCCAGAAAACACGCCCATGAAGCAGAAGCGCAGGTGCCAGTAGAAGACGTGCTCAGCGATGAAGGTGATGAGCGACAGAGCCATGGCTGCACCCAGCATGTAGAACACACCCGCCATATTATCCACGTCCAGCTGACTGCTCATCACTTCATTCTTCTCATGGTGACAGATCCCTGTGAGCCAGAGAGCCTCGAACTCCTCCATATCACCTGAGAGACACACACACAGAGACACAGATACACACACACAGACACAGACACACAGACACAGACACACAGACACAGACACACACACACACACAGATACACACACACTCACACACACACACACACACACACACACACAGACACAGACACACACAGACACAGACACAGACACAGACACAGAGAGACACACACAGACACACACACACACACACACACACACACACACACACACACACACACACACACACACACACACAGACACACACACACAGAGACACACACACACACACACACACACACACAGAGACACACACACACACACACACACACACACATTATAAAGGGTGATGTAATGCTCCTTGGCTTGTATATGAGTGCAGTCTGTAATTTGAACAGGATTCACTGAAGAACACTAGGCTTGAAACAAGCCAGAACCTCACGGAGAACACATCAATACACGAGACATCATGATCTAACCGATCAGAACATGTCCGGGATTAAACCTTAGTTTCTACGTTACCTGAACATGGGACCGTTAGACCCCTTCGTTATGAGTTGATTACACTACCGGCTTTTAAATGGGTCTCTTATGCTCATCAAACCTGCATTTATTTGACGTCATGTTCTCATCAAACTTTCTGTCCAATCAAATGCTCTCTAGAATCCGAAGCGCCCGCCCCCTTCACTATAAATAGCCGCGGCTGAGATCGGTCACTTGCTCACAGAACTAGTATTTTCTGTACGGTGAATGGCACGTAGTGCACTATATAGGGGACAGGGAACGATTCAGACAATATGCTTTCCATCGAGGAAGAAAAGAAGAATTTAATTCTACACAGAATGCTATATTTTATAGCAATATGGATGAGATTGTGGCTGTCATGCGGCTTTATGGAGCTCAACGGCTGTGATATAGATGAACGCTATTGGCTCTTTTAAAAAGGGGCGTGGCTTCTTAGAAGAGACTCAAATTTTTACTGTTCAAAAACTTTTGACTGATAGTGTAAATATGTGCAAAATAGGACTCAAAATCAAAGCTTAAAAAATACACAAGCAAACCATGCAAGTCCAAAGCACATGAAAA
Organism: Schizothorax lantsangensis; assembly: GCA_027422415.1. Lineage (NCBI taxonomy): Eukaryota > Metazoa > Chordata > Actinopteri > Cypriniformes > Cyprinidae > Schizothorax > Schizothorax lantsangensis. The sequence goes on from JAPDDO010000113.1 coordinate 144,264, forward strand.
TCATCGTTTTTATCGTGTGCATGTGTAGTGAACAAGTGTCTGTTAGTGTGATGTGAATGACTCAAGATGAGCGGTACCGTCTCCGAACAGCTGCAGGATGGCGAGGTCCACCTGTCTCTTCCAGCCCGATTCTTTCTGGATGGCGATGCCGTAGCCGGTGGAGGCGAACACCTTCCCGGAGCCGATGGTGACCAGCTTACAGCCCTCGTCTCGGCCCGCCATGTAGTTCAGCACCGCCGCGTCGTAGATGAAGGCGTCCAGCTTCCTGCCGTTCAAGACACCACACGCATTCACAGCACGCACAGAGCTTAAACGCTTCATTTCAGTGACCGCTAGGAATTAGATGCATACCGGCCATATATTAGTACTTATAAAACACGCAAAATGAGCGTGAATGCGCTCGGGCTCATTTTGAGCTACACGCAAAAATAGTGAAAAATGTCACTTATAGTCGAATTTGAGGTTTTCACAAAAATGAGTTCATTAAGCCCTCGACTAGTGACCCCAATGTTCCAAATAGTAATTAAACATCTAAAATTATCTTTATTTGAACGTTTTCTGTGAGGAGTACCTTTTCTCAAAGCCTCTAACAGCATAGCAACACCCTAGCAACTAATCCCAGGTACCCTAGCAACACCTTAGCAACCACACAGAGTACCTTAGCAACGCCACCCAGGGTACCCTAGCAACCGCATAGCAACGCCCTAGCAACCACCCCAGGCACCATGGCAACCACCATAGTAACCACCCCAAGTAACCTAGCAACCACATAGCACCACCCTAGCAACCACCCAGAGTACCCTAGCAACTGCATAGCAACACCCTAGCTACCACCCCAGGTAACATAGCAACCACCCTAGTAACCACCCCAAGTAACCAAGCAACCACATAGCAACACCCTAGCAACCACCCCGAGTACCCTAGCAACCATCCCAGCAACCACCTCAGGCACCCTGGCAACCACATAGCAACACCTTAGCAACCACACAGAGTACCTTAGCAACCGCCACCCAGGGTACCCTAGCAACCACATAGCAACACCCTAGCAACCACCCCAGGGACCATAGCAACCACCCTAGTAACCACCCCAAGTAACCTAACAACCACACAGCACCACCCTAGCAACTACCCCGAGTACCCTAGCAACCGCATAGCAACACCCTAGCAACCACCCTGATATCCTAACAACCATCCTAGCAACCACCCCAGGTACCCTAGCAACTGCATAGCAACACCCTAGCAACCACACGGGTATTCTAACAACCATACTAGCAACCACCCCAGGTACCCTAGCAACCGCATAGCAACACCCTAGCAACCACCCAGGTATCCTAACAACCATCCTAGCAGCCACCCCAGGTACCCTAGCAACCGCATAGCAACACCCTAGCAACCATCCAGAATACCTTAGCAATATTGCTAAGCCATATATAACTCATTTAAGCTTCCATTCTAATAAACACCTATACACAGAATTACAGTATTCACACAAACATAATCCGTTACGTCTCAAGTGAACGTCTGGGGAACTTTGTGTGAAAAACATCGGATGTGTAACGTTATATTAAATCCATGCATAACAGTAAGTCTTAATATCTAACCCGTCTGTCTCATTAATGCTAATCTAACGATAAAAGAAAGAGGGAATCACTCGCTGCTCGATTGAACTGCTTTTATAGATTTAATAATCAATGAACATACTAAATGATTTTTACATTTGATTATTTGAATGCTGTTGTTTAAATGTAAAATTAAAAAGGTAATGCATTATTTGTTCCACTGTTTTTTTGGCATCTGTTCTAATTTATAATAAAAACAGCTATACTGTAATGATCAATACGGTAATTATTATTAATAAAAGAAGCGTAGGAAAATATTGCTCGTGATTTAGCTTTAAACTTGACTTCAAAATTGCATCAAATTCAAACAGCTGTAACTCGGTCATTTTTAATCAGATTCCAAGCTATTCTAATGGAGAACATAACTTTAATAATTATTTTTTTATCAAAATTATTATAATTTTTTTTTTTTTCATTTGACTAATTTTGCCAGCACAGGTCACATACGAGTGTCTTATTCTGCATGATCTATTAATCTACTAATAAGCAGCAGGTTATGAGTGCATTGAGGGAAATCTCATAATTAACAGTGAATGTGAGTGCTATATCAGACTCACCCGGTCTTCAGGCTGTACAGCGCTTCGTTAACGTTGCGCTGGTGGAACTTGACCATGTAGGAGTGCATCTCTCGGTAGTTATTGCGGATGTTTCTCTCGGTGCTGCCGTTGGGCACCGTCCCGAAGCGGAACGGCGGGGAGAAGTCGTTGGGTCTCTGAAACTGAAGACAAACACAGCACAAGAGTGACTCGACCAGAACACTGACTATCCTCTCTACGGCCGTGTCGTCTGCTAGAGCACCTTTTTGTCGCTGAGGCCCGACACCTGGTCCACGTACTCCTCCTGGATCATGAACGCGGCCAGGTTAGCGGTATAGCTGGCCAGGAAGATCACGGCGAAGAAGGCCCAGACGGACACCATGATCTTGCTGGTGGTTCCTCTGGGGTTCTGCACTGGGACGGAGTTATTGAAGACCAGACCCCAGAGCAGCCAGATGGCCTTTCCGATGGTGAACGACGGGCCTCCGGCCTCTGAGAGCACAGAAACACAACACAGTGACTCCTTCGCTCTCGCTCGACACCTGAGAGAGTCCTTCCAGACTGAGAGATCCAGGTGCAACACAACACCACTATACACCTCCTGTGTCTTCCTGTATACTCTAGATATTTGGGTTCAGTTTGATGTGTCATTCGGTAGAACTGAGTCAAATTAGATCTATCTTCATAGCAACACTCTAGCAACCATCCAAACCACCCCGGGTACCCTAGCAACCACCCGGAGTACCTTAGCAACCGCATAGAAACAACCAAGCAACCACCCCGGGTACCCTAGCAACCGCATAGCAACACCATAGCAACCGTCCCAGGTACCCAAGCAACCACCCAGAGCACCATAGCAACCGCATAGCAACACCATAGCAACCGACCTGGGTACCTTAGCAACCGCATAGCAACAGCCTAGCAACCACCCGGAGTACCCTAGCAACCGCATAGCAACACCTTAGCAACAACCCCAGGCACACTAGCAACCGCATAGCAACACCCTAGCAACCACCCAGGTACCCTAGCAACCGCATAGCAACACCATAGCAACCACCCGGAGTACCCTAGCAACCGCATAG
>JAPDDO010000113.1:152500-155000 GCA_027422415.1 Schizothorax lantsangensis
TCAAAACATACTCATGATTTTATGACACTGATACTTGCTTTATTCAGATATATGTGACCCTGGAGCACAAAACCAGTCATAAAGGTCAATTTATTGAAATTGAGATTTATGCATCATCTGAAAGATGAATAAATAGCTTTCCATTGATGTATGGTTTGTTATGATAGGACAATATTTGGCTGAGATGCAACTATTTGAAAATCTGAGGGTGCAACAAAATCAAAATATTGAGAAAATCACCTTTAAAGTTGTTCAAATGAAGTTCTTAGCAATGCATATTACTAATCAATAATTAAGTTTTGATATATTTACGGTAGGAAATATCTTCATGGAACATGATTTAATATTCTAATGATTTTTGGCATAAAAGAAAAATGTATAATTTTGACCCATACAATGTATTGTTGTCTATTGCTACAAATATACCTGTGTTACTTATGACTGCTTTTGTGCTTCAGGGACACATTTGTGTATTTTACTTTAATTTTTTTAGAAGTAAGTCAACAGCGCCCCCCAAGTAAACGCATAATCGTTGTATATTCATTCTTAAATTAAATGCAGCGATGCAAAACAGTTCATCTAATCATCATTCAGGCAAAAGTTTGCTTCAAGAATGAGTCACACACTGCTGACGTGATTAATCACTAGCACACCCTGAGCACATGTGAGTTATTCCTCTTATCGGTAAGACATATCGGCATCAATTTTTCATATCGGGCCGATGCCGATATTTACATTTTAACCCATTATCGGCCGATTCCGATATCAGGTCCGATAATATCGTGCATCCCTAATCTCAATGCACAAAAATGGTGTAAAAATTCAAATGAAAACTACATATAAAGCCCTACTCGGAGGGGAGTATGTGCTAATTCAGACAGGACTAATATCTCAGTATTTATTACGGAGGTGGGAGGGTCTGTTTCGTACATCTGGGCATCACAGAGATCACGTGCTCTGTATGCGTGCATTGCATATAGTCATTTAGATTGATTACCATAGTACAACCCCAGTTTTACTACAAATACCATGGTGAAGTTAAATGGCTAGTATAGCAAAACCATGGTTAACGTGTGGTTACTTTAGTGTAACATTTTTGTTTTTTATTAATTTGTAGTAAAACCATGTTTAATTTTCATAAAGGTACATATGTAATTAAAACATTATGTAATTGAGTGTTTATGGTAATTCACGTTAGCTAGTCTGGGGTAAAGTGAGCCTCACCTGTGGAGCTAGTCTGGGTAAAGTGAGCCTCACCTGTGGAGCTAGTCTGGGCTAAAGTGAGCCTCACCTGTGGAGCTAGTCTGGGCTAAAGTGAGCCTCACCTGTGGAGCTAGTCTGGGCTAAAGTGAGCCTCACCTGCGGAGCTAGTCTGGGCTAAAGCGAGCCTCGCCTGTGGAGCTAGTCTGGGCTAAAGTGAGCCTTAAAGTGAGCCTCACCTGTGGAGCTAGTCTGGGCTAAAGCGAGCCTTAAAGTGAGTCTCACCTGTGGAGCTAGTCTGGGCTAAAGTGAGCCTTAAAGTGAGCCTCGCCTGTGGAGCTAGTCTGGGCTAAAGTGAGCCTCTCCTGTGGAGCTAATCTGGGCTAAAGTGAGCCTCTCCTGTGGAGCTAGTCTGGGCTAAAGTGAGCCTCGCCTGCGGAGCTAGTCTGGGCTAAAGTGAGCCTCTCCTGGGTAGCTAGTCTGGGCTAAAGTGAGCCTCGCCTGTGGAGCTAGTCTGGGCTAAAGTGAGCCACGCCAAATCAGCTAGTCTGGGGTAAAGTGAGCCTCACCTGTGGAGCTAGTCTGGGCTAAAGTGAGCCTCACCGGTGGAGCTAGTCTGGGCTAAAGTGAGCCTCCTCGCCTGTGGAGCTAGTCTGGGCTAAAGTGAGCCTAGCTAGTCTGGGGTAAAGTGAGCCTCGCCTGCGGAGCTAGTCTGGGCTAAAGTGAGCCTCTCCTGGGTAGCTAGTCTGGGGTAAAGTGAGCCTCACCTGTGGAACCTGTGGAGCTAGTCTGGGCTAAAGTGAGCCTCACCTGCGGAACCTGTGGAGCTAGTCTGGGCTAAAGTGAGCCTCGCCTGTAGAGCTAGTCTGGGGTAAAGTGAGCCTCACCTGTGGAGCTAGTCTGGGGTAAAGTGAGCCTCACCTGTGGAGCTAGTCTGGGGTAAAGTGAGCCTCACCTGTGGAGCTAGTCTGGGCTAAAGTGAGCCTCACCTGTGGAGCTAGTCTGGGCTAAAGTGAGCCTCGCCTGTGGAGCTAGTCTGGGCTAAAGTGAGCCTCACCTGTGGAGCTAGTCTGGGCTAAAGTGAGCCTCACCTGTGGAGCTAGTCTGGGCTAAAGTGAGCCTCGCCTGTGGAGCTAGTCTGGGCTAAAGCGAGCCTCGCCTGTGGAGCTAGTCTGGGCTAAAGTGAGCCTCACCTGTGGAGCTAGTCTGGGCTAAAGTGAGCCTCACCTGTGGAGCTAGTCTGGGCTAAAGTGAGCCTCACCTGTGGAGCTAGTCTGGGCTAAAGTGAGCCTCACCTGCG
>JAPDDO010000113.1:170000-180000 GCA_027422415.1 Schizothorax lantsangensis
AGAATTACAACCATTACCAGAACAATGACTAGAATTATAACCATAACCAGAACAATGACTAGAATTATAACCATAACCAGAACAATGACTAGATTTATAACCATAACCAGAACAATGACTAGAATTATAACCAGAACAATGACTAGATTTATAACCATAACCAGAACAATGACTAGAATTATAACCATAACCAGAACAATGACTAGATTTATAACCATAACCAGAACAATGACTAGAATTATAACCAGAACAATGACTAGAATTATAACCATAACCAGAACAATGACTAGATTTATAACCATAACCAGAACAATGACTAGAATTACAACCATAACCAGAACAATGACTAGAATTATAACCAGAACCAGAACAATGACTAGAATTATAACCAGAACCAGAACAATGACTAGAATTAAAACGACTAGAATTACAACCAGAACCAGAACAATGACTAGAATTACAACCATAACCAGAACAATGACTAGAATTATAACCAGAACCAGAACAATGACTAGAATTAAAACGACTAGAATTACAACCAGAACCAGAACAATGACTAGATTTATAACCAGAACCAGAACAATGACTAGATTTATAACCAGAACCAGAACAATGACTAGAATTAAAACGACTAGAATTACAACCATAACCAGAACAATGACTAGATTTATAACCATAACCAGAACAATGACTAGATTTATAACCAGAACCAGAACAATGACTAGAATTAAAACGACTAGAATTACAACCAGAACCAGAACAATGACTAGATTTATAACCATAACCAGAACAATGACTAGATTTATAACCAGAACCAGAACAATGACTAGAATTACAACCATAACCAGAACAATGACTAGATTTATAACCATAACCAGAACAATGACTAGAATTATAACCAGAACCAGAACAATGACTAGAATTATAGAACCAGAACCAGAACAATGACTAGAATTAAAACGACTAGAATTACAACCAGAACCAGAACAATGACTAGAACCAGAACAATGACTAGAATTACAACCAGAACCAGAACAATGACTAAAATTACAACCATAACCAGAACAATGACTAGAATTATAACCAGAACCAGAACAATGACTAGAATTATAACCATAACCAGAACAATGACTAGAATTGACTAGACCATAACCAGAACAATGACTAGATTTATAACCATAACCAGAACAATGACTAGAATTACAACCATAACCAGAACAATGACTAGAATTATAACCAGAACCAGACTACCAGAACCAGAACAATGACTAGAATTATACAACCAGAACCAGAACAATGACTAGAATTACAACCATAACCAGAACAATGACTAGAATTATAACCAGAACCAGAACAATGACTAGAATTAAAACGACTAGAATTACAACCAGAACCAGAACAATGACTAGATTTATAACCAGAACCAGAACAATGACTAGATTTATAACCAGAACCAGAACAATGACTAGAATTATAGAATTACAACCATAACCAGAACAATGACTAGATTTATAACCATAACCAGAACAATGACTAGATTTATAACCAGAACCAGAACAATGACTAGAATTAAAACGACTAGAATTACAACCATAACCAGAACAATGACTAGATTTATAACCATAACCAGAACAATGACTAGATTTATAACCAGAACCAGAACAATGACTAGAATTACAACCATAACCAGAACAATGACTAGAATAACCATAACCAGAACAATGACTAGAATTATAACCAGAACCAGAACAATGACTAGAATTAAAACGACTAGAATTATAACCAGAACCAGAACAATGACTAGAATTAAAACGACTAGAATTACAACCAGAACCAGAACAATGACTAAAATTATAACCGTAACCAGAACAATGACTAGAATTACAACCAGAACCAGAACAATGACTAAAATTACAACCATAACCAGAACAATGACTAGAATTATAACCAGAACCAGAACAATGACTAGAATTATAACCATAACCAGAACAATGACTAGATTTATAACCATAACCAGAACAATGACTAGATTTATAACCAGGACCAGAACAATGACTAGAATTAAAACGACTAGAACTAAAACCATAACCAGAACAATGACTAAAATTACAACCATAACCAGAACAATGACTAGAATTATAACCAGAACCAGAACAATGACTAGATTTATAACCATAACCAGAACAATGACTAGATTTATTACCATAACCAGAACAATGACTAGATTTATAACCAGGACCAGAACAATGACTAGAATTAAAATGACTAGAATTACAACCATAACCAGAACAATGACTAGATTTATAACCAGAACCAGAACAATGACTAGAATTAAAACGACTAGAATTACAACCATAACCAGAACAATGACTAGATTTATAACCAGAACCAGAACAATGACTAGAATTATAACCATAACCAGAACAATGACTAGATTTATAACCATAACCAGAACAATGACTAGATTTATAACCAGAACCAGAACAATGACTAGATTTATAACCATAACCAGAAAAACGACTAGAATTACAACCATAACCAGAACAATGACTAGATTTATAACCAGAACCAGAGCAATGACTAGAATTACAACCATAACCAGAACAATGACTAGAATTACAACCATAACCAGAACAATGACTAGAATTAAAATGACTAGAAATACAACCATAACCCGAACAATGACTAAAATTATAACCATAACCAGAACAATGACTAAAATTATAACCAGAACCAGAACAATGACTAGAATTACAACCATAACCAGAACAATGACTAGAATTACAACCATAACCCGAACAATGACTAGAATTACAACCATAACCCGAACAATGACTAGAATTATAACCATAACCCGAACAATGACTAAAATTATAACCATAACCAGAACAATGACTAGAATTACAACCATAACCAGAACAATGACTAAAATTATAACCAGAACAATAATTTAAAATTACAACAGAACAATGACTAGAATTACAATGACTAGAATTATAACCATAACCAGAACAATGACTAAAATTATAACCATAACCAGAACAATAACTAACCCTAACTAATCATAACGATTATGACAAAAACTAAAGGTAATTAACAATGACTTAAACATAAAAAAATAACTATAACGATAACTATACCCATAACTAATGATAACTATAACCATAATTACAATGATAACAATTATGACAATAACTTTAAAGATAACCAACAATGACTTGAACATAAAAAATAACTATAACGATAACTATACCCATAACTAACGATAACTATGACAATAACTATAACAATTACGGTAACACTTTAGAATAGGGAACACTTATTCACTATTAACTATGACTTTTCCCTCAATAAACTCCTAATTTGCTGCTTATTAATAGTTAGTAAGGTAGTAGTTAAGTTTAGTTATTGGGTAGGATTAGGGATGTAGAATAAGGCATTAATATGTGCTTAATTACTACTAATAAATGGCTAGTATTCTAGTAATATGCATGCTAATAAGCAACTTGTTAAGAGACCCTAAAATAAAGTGTTACCACAATTACTAATGACAACTATAATGATTATGATAATATGATATGATAACTACAATGATATAACTATACCAGTAACTATAACCATTACTAATGATAACTATAATGATTATATAGCAATAAATATAACAACAACAACAACTACAATAATATGATATGATAACTACAATGATATAACTATACCAGTAACTATAACCATTACTAATGATAACTATAACCATAATGACAATGATAACGATTATGACAATATTATTACTAATGATAACTATAACCATAATGACAATGATAACGATTATGACAATATTATTACTAATGATAACTATAACCATAATGACAATGATAACGATTATGACAATAACTTTAAAGATAACTATAACAATGACTTAAACATAAAATAATTATAACGATAACTATTACCATAACTAATGATAACTATAACCATAATGACAATGATAACGATTATGACAATAACTTTAAAGATAACTAATAATGACTTAAACATAAAATAATTATAACGATAACCATTACCATAACTAATGATAACTATAACTATAATGACAATGATAACGATTATGACAATAACTTTAAAGATAACTAATAATGACTTAAACATAAAATAATTATAATGATAACTATTACCATTACTAATGATAACTATAACCATAATGACAATGATAACGATTATGACAATAACTTTAAAGATAACTAATAATGACTTAAACATAAAATAATTATAATGATAACTATTACCATTACTAATGATAACTATAACCATAATGACAATGATAACGATTATGACAATATTATTACTAATGATAACTATAACCATAATGACAATGATAACGATTATGACAATAACTTTAAAGATAACTAATAATGACTTAAACATAAAATAATTATAATGATAACTATAACCATAATGACAATGATAACGATTATGACAATAACTTTAAAGATAACTATAACAATGACTTAAACATAAAATAATTATTACAATAACTATTACCATAACTAATGATAACTATAACCATAATGACAATGATAACGATTATGACAATATTATTACTAATGATAACTATAACCATAATGACAATGATAACGATTATGACAATAACTTTAAAGATAACTATAACAATGACTTAAACATAAAATAATTATAACGATAACCATTACCATAACTAATGATAACTATAACCATAATGTCAATGATAACGATTATGACAATAACTTTAAAGATAACTATAACAATGACTTAAACATAAAATAATTATAACGATAACCATTACCATAACTAATGATAACTATAACCATAATGACAATGATAACGATTATGACAATAACTTTAAAGATAACTAACAATGACTTAAACATAAAATAATTATTACAATAACTATTACCATAACTAATGATAACTATAACCATAATGTCAATGATAACGATTATGACAATAATTTTAAAGATAACTAACAATGACTTAAACATAAAATAATTATAACGAAAACTATTACCATAACTAATGATAACTATAACTATAATGATAACTGTAACAATTATTAAGAATATAGTAATATGATAACTATAACAAAAACGTATAATGATAACTAATGCCAAGTATAACAATAACAAAAACCATAACCATAAATAATAATAACTATAGCAATAACCATAACTGTAACAATAAATATAACACTACACAAGTAGGATGGATTCTGATTGGCTGTCAATGCTTTTATGGGTTATGGGCTGGAATATAATAGTTATGAGATTGATTCCAGTGATATCTGTGCCGTCTGTTATAGTTGTGCTGCAGTATTCACTATGCTCTTATTCTCGGTTCATAACACTTTATGGTGATACTGATGCTTACAGCTCGGTGTGAACGGCTCTTAAGAGCAGCGGTCGTCCGGTCATCGATAGCTCAGTAAAACACGTCCAGAAGCAGATCAGCACACTGTCCAGCGCTTGATGATCTGCATGATAAGTGAGACCTGCACCACGACTAAATGCTGATGAGTTCTGGATGAGCATCACACACACACACACACACACACACACACACACACACACACACACACACACACACACACACACACACACACACATCACACTCACACACACACACACACACACTGTTGAGCTGATGAGATTTGATTGGTGTGAAACTCTGATGAGAGCAGCAGCTTTATCACAGATTATCACAGATTACCGTGTGTGTGTGTGTGTGTGTGTGTGTGTGTGTGTGTGTTTGAGTGTGTGTGTGTCAGGTGTTGCCATCATTATGTGATCAAACGTCTAAAGTGAGAGTCAAAACTCAGCAGCCGATGGAGCCGTGAGAAAAACACAGAATAATGAAACAATGCTGAAAATACTGAAAGAGGTCAACGGCAGGTGTGTGTGTGTGTGTGTGTGTGTCTCACCTCGTGTGTTTTCAGACGAACTCTCACTCCTCCATCTCAGAAACCACATGATGCTGTAGCGCTCTCATACCCTACTGTACACACACACACACACACACACACACACACACACACACATCAGTAATAGTGGAACATATGTGAAATATTCTAAATAGAGTGATTGACTAATGCACCTCACAATCAATAAAGCATCTGTGTGTGTGTCTGTGTCTCTGTGTGTGTGTGTGTGTGTGTTACCTGTGGACACTGATAGCAGGCGGTCTGCAGTATCTCTGTTCTTGTGTGTGTGTGTGTGTGTGTGTGTGTGTGTGTGTGTGAGTGTGTATCTTCTGGAACTGATGATCTTCAGCGTCCTGGTTTTCAGAGCGTCTGCAGGGAGAGAAAAGACCTTCATTTTCAGACAGAACACACACACACAAACACACACACACACACACACACACACACACACACACACACACACACACATACAAACACACACTCACTCTCTCTCTCACACACACACACACACACACACACACACACACACACACACACACTCACTCTCTCTCTCACACACACACACACACACACAAACACACACACACACACACACACACACACACACACTCACTCTCTCTCACACACACTCACTCTCTCTCTCACACACACACTCACACAGACACAAACAAACACTCTCTCTCACACACACACACACACACACACACACACACACACACACACACACACACACACACTCACATTACATCTCTAATCATCTCTAAATGAAGTCAAATTCAACTCTACATGATTTCACACAATACAGAGTTTCTCAGTCAGTTATGATGTTTATGTTTATTATTCTTCACTCATCACAGTTTCTGAAAGCTGTCACTCAAACAGCAGAAACACACCAAATCTGCACTAATACACTAATTATCAGACTTTGACTATTTCATAAAACACTTTCTGCAACACACAATTCTCTATGTAACACACACATATCTAACAGAAATTAATATTATGGCAAAGGTGTTTGCAAATGTGTGCTTTTGAGATGTGTTTGTGATATTTAGAGATGTGAGGCATTGTGCATTTTGTGTGCAATTCTTGGATTTGTGTGTAAAGTTATGAAAAACACTAATATCTTCATACCTTCGTATGGTGTTTGTGAGATTACAGCTGGATGATGATATAGCTACAGTCATGATGATATAAATCAAGCAGGGAGATTTGCTATATATGGCTTTATGACTCTAGTGTATGTCTGCGGAAAACTTTATATGAAGAGCTGCAGGATAATAAGTCACTATGAAAAACAAAGTACAGTCACGATGAAATATTGAGAACAGACCTCACTGTGATCCTTATTTCAAGAGGAAGATGTATAAATATGATCAAACAGAGACTTCACAGAGATCCGCCTAAATATAGACACGGACGGACGGAGAGTGAGTGTGTGTGTGTGTGAGAGAGAGTGTGTGTGTGTGTGTTTGTGTGTGTGTGTGTGAGAGAGAGAGTGTGTGTGTGTGTGAGAGAGAGAGTGAGTGTGTGTGTGTGTGTGAGAGTGTGTGAGAGAGAGAGTGTGTGTGTGTTATAGTGAGTGTGTGTGTGTGTTATAGTGAGTGAGTGTGTGTGTTAGTGAGTGTGTGTGTGTGTGTGTGTTTTATAGTAAATGTGTATTTGTATGAAGTCTCTCTCTCTCCGCGCTGTACGGAGGTGTTTGTTTGTGTTGGCAGCGTGTCTCAGGTGTCTGGAGCGTCTGGCAGGTATAAACAGGTGTGAATGTGACGGTGTGGCCTGCAGGGGGCAGCGCAGGAGAGAATCTTCCCTTCAGTCGCTCCAGCAGCAGTACATGAAGATTATCATGAAACCCACACACACACACACACTCACTATAACACACACACACACACACACACACTCACTATAACACACACACACACACACACACACACACACACACACACACACACACTCACTCACACACTCACACACACACACACACACACACACACACACACACACACACACACACACACACACACACACACACACACACCCCAACACAGAACAGACAGCAGCTAGATTATAAATAATAATAAACAGGCCGTGGCTTTTTGCTACTATGTGAAAATAGCTATTTATACTACTTATTGCATATACTGCCAATTATCAATATTGTGGTACATTATAAAACAGTATGCAATAAAACCGTATCATAATTTTAATTCAAATTACTAAATAGATGCCACCTTTTTGGGACAAAAAAATCCATTATTTTCAACTTTTCAATTATTTCCTTCATTTTTATTGAAAATAAACGGCGTTCCGATATGATAGAGAGAAAAAAGAAGTTTGGCAAAAGGCGAATTTGAAGATACTACTACTACATTACTATTACCGAGAGAGAGAGACGTTTTCTACAGGATTTAAATTAATCAGACTAACGAGTTTCCGCACCAAATCAGGCAAAAACAAACATATGTGCACTTGGACGAATTCAGGTCAAATCTGCTAAAAACATGTACCTTGCGTCTTTAAAAAACAATGATAATTTATTTTAAGGTGTCCTTGTGACACGTGTTACATGTACTTACTATTATAATAACAGTAAATTATGCATAATTACATGCAAGTAACCCTAATCCTAAATATACACTGATAAAAATGATTCTGTGGCGTAGAAAATACTACAGAAAAAATGTAATTTCTACATGAAAAAGTTATAACTTAAGTAAATTCTACATTGGTACTCAATTTAAGCTTGTAAAGCGTAAATATAAACATTATAAAATTAAGTAAAACCTACTTAACTTGTCTGATACTGGTGTTCCCATCATGCACTGGGGCATGAATAATTAATAAGGTTGATTTTCCAGCTGTATTTACACTGTTTTATCATTGCGTTTGTTGTTAGGTTTATTAACTTTTTTACATCTGGAGTTAATTTTCTACTTAAAATGACACATTCATACTAAAAAATGTTGTGTAGCGAGTATTGTGTTCGTATCTACTAATTATGTAGATATGGTGTCTACATGATATCTATTGTATTATTTACATACATGTTTCTAAGTAACATACACTTTTAAAGCATGGTTTAATTAAGTGCTATTTTAAGTAAAATAAGAGTATTGCCAAGCAAGTTAAAAACTGGCAAAGCTAACGTTACTTATTTTCTTTGTTAAATGTACTTAACTTAAGTAAGTAGATTTTACTTAAGTGAATTTATGTATAATTATGTAATATTTCTTTATGAATGTTAAGTACAATAGTAAGTAGATAGAGCAGTAACATTTACTTAAAATGTGTTAGCGCAAATTGTTAAGAAGATTTTAAGTAAAATTTAAGTACAATTTTTAAGTAAAATTTTTACTTAAGTAAAGATTTTTTTAAAGTAAAATTTAAGTAAAATTTTTAAGTACATTTACTTAAGTAGTTTTTTTAAGTAAAATTTAAGTAAATTTTTTAAGTAAAATTTTTACTTAAGTAAAGATTTTTTTAAGTAAAATTTAAGTAAATTTTTTAAGTAAAATTATTACTTAAGTAAAGATTTTTTTTTAAAGTAAAATTTAAGTAAATTTTAAGTAAAATTTTTACTTAAGTAAAGATTTTTTTTAAGTAAATTTTTTTCTCATATGATAAGTACATGTAGGCCTGGTTTCACAGACAGGGCTGAACCAAAACTAAACCACTGACTAAACCAAGATTAGGCCATAGTTCAATTAGGACATTTAAGTACTTTTTATAAACGTGCCTTAGACAAAAACATTACTTTTTTCCATCTTGACACAAAACAAAGGCACCGATATAATTTAAGATCAATCAGTGCAAGTCTCTTTCAGTTGAAACAGCTCAGACTTACATTTTAGTCTGGGACTAGGCTTAAACCGGGGGGTAGTTAATTAATATTACTCAGTACTTAAATGCATCTTTAAGACAGCTTAAAATAAAGAGTAACCGAAATGGTGGAGCTTGAATGCAACACAAGGCGCTTAGGATAATTACATTTAAATAAAGTAATTAATATGTTTATTCTAATAATCTCAGAAATCTTTGGTTAGTCAG
>JAPDDO010000113.1:187500-260892 GCA_027422415.1 Schizothorax lantsangensis
AAACGTTCACACGACAGATGCAGCATCTGCATTGATGGTAAATTTGTTGAAGTTACAGTTACATGTGCTTTATGATTCAGTTACCTTCATAAATCAAGTCATCATTATTCATATGGTCAAAGCAGCTTTACAGTATTAAACAGAGAAATAGTGTGCCGTTCTCTTCCAGCAGTTTAATTCTAGGCTGCAGCAAAGTCAGATTGTGCAGAGGATTTATGACATTATATGTGCGTTCAACTCATAAATATGACCTTTTCTACATGACTTATATGAACCATCAGAAATCAGGAGCACACACAGGCCATGCAGATGCAAACTGACGTCAATGTGACTTCTTGGTAGGTTTGAACGAATGTAAAGACATTCATTCGGATGCATACAAATTTTCAAAACGTTACAAAATAAATTTACACCTGCTCCAGGCATCTCCGTCTTTTTGGCAAACTGATGACACTGATTTTTGACGCACTGCCGTTATAATATTTTACAAGGTCGTTTGCTCAGTTTATTTATAGCTGAGAACGGTTTAGCTCCAAGGGTTAGCTTTGGCGCTTGTCACTGTCACTTTTTAGCCAGCCGTCCAATCAGTGGAGGAAGGGGGCGGGACAAACACCACACCGACCAATCATCCTACATGTACAACAACTGAACAACAATAGAGAAGGTAATATTACTGGTTAATGCACTTTCATATTCAGTAATATTCTTCAAAATGAGATACTAATAATACGTTAATGCCGTGGATATTCTACATCATAGCAACCAAATAGACAGCTGCTGGAAAAACCTTTGTTTACAGTCTATGGGAAAAACACTGTGCCACCAAACAAAGCGTTCTCTAGCGCCACCAGCTGGTCGTTTTCAGAACAGCGCCTGACATTTTTCAGGCTGGCTAAAAACGCTCGTGGACACACGTTATTGATTATTTATTGTTAGCTATTAGGGTCTTTGCATTTATGCAATATACTGGTGCCAAACTTGAGAAAGTTGACCAGAATATTCCACTGCGTTCAAATGCACGTAGCTGTAGTCATAAACGGGGATTATGCTAATTGTGCACGAGCGCCCTATTCACGAACGATTGGAATCCATTAACATACACATGTTGAACTATCAAATCGGACGCGTTTGTGAATCCGGAGGAGAGTTTCGGGAAGGTCAGTTTTACGTATGTTTCATGAATGAGGCCCATTGAACAATGACTATCTTCAGCACACATCTCATTACTATTAATGAAACAAGCATCAGCGTCATGTCGGAAACGGTTCATCTCATCTTGTTCCATGACCAGCTTATGTAGAGCAGAATGATGTTTTACAAAAGCGTATAACAATCCAAGTCGTCTGGATCCATGCAATAGTTCTTTTTGCGTTTACGTCATTAACGTTCCCCTTCACCACAGATCTCGAATGCTGCTCCAACTGAGGTTCACTCTGCTTGAATCTTTACTTTGTGGACTATTAGTCTGGATGAAAGAAAATTAGAGTTATTAGAGACTTCCCATCACAATGAGGCACACTTTCCAGAACTTTCACATTCACCGTTACTCACTGGTGGTGAGATCTTATCTACTCAACCCGACATCTTCAAGAAACGTGTGACGAAATGGCTCTTCTTCATCCACTTTCTACACTCCCTTGTGTTGAAGATCTGCAGTGGGTAAAATCGGAGACTAAATTAAATAATAAAACAACAAGAAACAACAAAATAACAGGAATGAAACCCAACCCTTTAAAAAAAAAAAAAAAAAAAAAATTTTTTTTTTTGAAAATTTACAATAAAAATATTACAAAATATTATAATGAATAATACATATAAATTAAAAAAAATAAAACAAACTAAAAAGAACACACAAAATGTATTAGGACACTAGCGATTATCGTTAATTGGATTTCACAGATACTATTTAAACTAAACTGAGCTAGACAATGACATCTCTGAATTCAATAATGAAATGCCTTTAACTGAAAATTGAGTGTTTAATCTTATTATTATACATTACTGACACTCTATCCTCCAACTTGATACTGTTAAGTGCTTTGACACGATCTGTATTGTTAAAGGCGCTATATAAATAAAGCTGACTTGATTATTATGAAGTTCCTACATGTTTTTAAGAGATGAAAAATGACTCCACATTTATCAAGAGATCTTTCACACGGCAGCTTTAGACTAAAAAACACATGGCTCGTGTCATAACGTCAACAAAGACTCTGATGTAAAGGAGAGATACACAAATGATGATATAAGCACAAAGAAAGACTATTGAGTAAACGCATGCATGTATATGTATGTAAATGTTCCAACCTGAACACATACCTTGTCATCTGATCCCCATATCTTCACTAGAAATCTACGCTGGATATTTACATGAAGCTGTGCAAATGTGGTTCCATCCAGCATGCAGAGATGAAGCCTGCGTTCCATCACGTCTCTAGACAGCGTCTGCTGGGATCAAGTACAGTCAGACTGTCAATAATCGCATGATCTGCCTTGACGTGACTGCTTTATCCCACATACGAGAGAGATATGAAACCAGCACTAAATTCTAAATTGACACTCACTTACTAGGCTACTGTACGTATACTTGTACATACATGGCAGTTCTATCTCTGCCTATGTTTATGACACACAGATAAGTTGCATTAACCCCTTAACTGTCACCCCCCCCATTTGTGAACATATACGTGAGAGTGCACTATCCAAACTTAAACTCTTATAATTCATGAATGCTTTGGAATACAGATATAAGTTTGGTCTCTTTTTTAAGAAGACAATCAGCAGATTACTATAGAAGTGGAATTATTTTAAAATATGAAAGTAACAAAGTTATAGAAGTTTAAATTTACTGTAAAGAAAATACACAGTACTAATTTTTTATATTTTGTATAAAATAAATATTTTACATAACAGGTTTTACTCTAAAATTGATATAAAATTAAAGCCTTATGTCTAAATAAGTTATGTTCCAAATTTGAAGTCGATATGAAAAAAATTGAGGTTCCTGTGAGATTTTATTTTGGGCGTCATACCACAAACAGCCACCGGGTGCCATCAAACGCCTTTTTCTGTCACAAATTTCTCTGTCAATATTACTCCGATCACAAAAAGACCACCACATATGGATTCCTGAGAGTCAGACCTTTCCGGCGATATGTATTTTGTCAAGATTATAAAAAGTTTTGATTCTAAACGACCATAATGCATTGTGTAATATGACACTTGACTCCGCCTACTAAGGGGGAGGAGTCCGCCAAAAGATTTTAAAGTACCATTTCCATGGTAACGCAACATCTGATTTCAAAATGGGTTTCACAGGATGAATTTTGAGGTTTTAAGCTTTCAAATGATATATAATTTATGATGATTACTAAAATATTTGATAGGGGAAAAAAGACAACGAATAAAAGAGCGCCAAGCGTCCCACAGGTGGGACGGAAGACACATAGAGCTTACAGCCAATCGTATAATAGAATTGTATAATAGATTTTTATACAATACAGATTGTTTCAAAGCAGCTTTACATTGATAAACAGGAACATTACAGCGTCAGTGTTGCAAAATTCTTAAATTGAACAAATTAATTCGGTTTTAATGTCAGATATAAAGCAGATCTACAGAAGACAGTATATCGTGTCATTATTTAAAGTAAGTCAAAGTAAACGAATAAATGAGTGTAATAGAAATCAGCTGCTGATGTGAAATCAGTGCATCTTTACTGATCTGAAACTGACTGAAAATATCACTGGCTTCATTACAGATGACGGTCGACATTAATAAGAAACTGTTTTACAATGTAGTTAATAAATCTACATGACACTATATGCATTATATACAGGACTATATCCTTAATTAACCCTTTGATGCACAAGCTATGAAAACCCCTTCTAATGCACAACATGGGTCTAAAATGACCCGCATTCATTTCCTATGTTATTTCAGCATTTCATATTCCCTGATCTATGAATTCAGTTATCCATGTATATTTAAAAATATTGTTTTCAATGACCACCGATTGTTATTATCAAGTTTACACACATGAGTCACAAACTGATGGCAGATCCTAATGCAGATGCTTCAGCTCTGTGACTGAACATCATGATTCGGTTTGAACTGATCTCTCACTGCTTTAAAATGTGTTGTTAATCATTGAAAGAGCAGGAGACAAAGTGAGCAGAATTCACTGAATAATCGTTTTTAGTGTCTTTCTCCGTCTGACCAGAACAAATTCAATAAGTTGTTGTGCTTTTAACCCTTTCCTTTTCAGATGTACAAGAGAGCATCCTGAGTTTGTATTAATAAACTTGGTATTTTCAACCGTGTTGTGAGCTTAGTGTGATTATTTACTCACTTTAACTCATATATTTGTGTAACTGTATTGGTTACTACTTTCCTTGGGTCCCCTAAGATTAAGTAGTATTTACATACACAATAATGAAATGGGATTTTAGTGTTTCTCTTGTTATTCAAGTCATTGTTTTACCATTAAGCAGTCTAAATATATATATATATATATTAGTGCTGTCAAACGATTAATCGCGATTAATCGCATCCAAAATAAAAGTTTTTGTTTACATAACATGTGTCAGTGTGCTGTTTATATTTATTATGTATATAAATACACACACATGCATGTATATATTTAAGAAAAAATGTTTATATATTAAATATATTTATATATAATATAAATATATACATATAAATAAATTAATCGCGATTAATCGTTTGACAGCACTAATATATATATATATATATAACCTCTTGTATTAACTCAAATTAATACACAGAAAAAAACTCTAGGATACCGAAATGAACAATTTACTGAAATAAATGTAATATATATATATATATATATATATATATTTTTTTTTTTAAATGTAAAATAAAATAACAATTAGGCAAATAAGCAATAGGAATTTCACAAATTCACAGATAAACACCACATTTCACTCTTTCAAGGTATTAAATTTCAGTACCCGAAACTCTTTCTCAAAACTCTCAGAACTCTTTAACCAAATAATAAACCAGCAATATGAGCTCACCCTTCAATTAACTCAATATACGTTGTGGTCAAACAAAAATAAAGACTTCACTCAACACAGAGCACACATTGAAAAATACCTTTAAAGGGGACCTATTATGCAAGAATGACTTTTATAAGGTGTTTGAACACAGTTGTGTGGCTGCAGTGTGTGTAAACAACCAGCCTATCATGTTAAAAATCCACCAACTCGTTTATTTATAAAACCAATAAATCATAAACAGTCTCTCTCTAAACGAGCTGTTTCAGATTCTCCCTCTGTGCATGTCACTGAGGGTAACAAGCCCCGCCCATTAGTGACGCTCTCTGCCTCATTAGCATAAACACAGCCCTGAGTGAGAAGCTCCGCCTCCGCCATTACTGGAGATATACACTGTCAGAGCCAAAGAGGCTTTACGAGTGTTGTGTTTATAATGCACTAATGAACATAGGAGTCGCTATAATCTCCCCTCATCTGAGACGAGGACACTGTGGTTACATTTCATTTTCGAAGGAAATATCCCGGAAAAAATCAGTAACGTCCCTTAAATGTTTATGAATCAATACCAACGCTTCGTGCACGAACGTCAGCTCCAGATAAAGTAAGTATCACGCGTTTGTTGTCTTTCTGTAAGAGCTTCTTAAGGCTTATTGCTAAAGCTATCAGTGTCTCTGTGTGTTCTCACTGATGCTGTCTTCATGAATGATCGTGAATATGAATGTGGTAGTTAAAAGAAGTCGATCGCTTGAAGTCGTCGAGCTCATAATCAGAAGCGGGACTTATAAAGTTTGTGATAGCATGTAATTCATAAATGCATTTATTATGCACAGTATAATCTAGGGATGTAACGATTACCGGTTTGACGATAAATCATGATGAAATTCCCCACGGTTAGTATTACCGTTTCATTTTTGAATTATCATTAAAACCGTATTCGATTACCACGATTTGAACAACTTATGATAAATAAATACTGTGCAGCTTAAAGCACAGGTTTCAGTAACAGTCAGAGTAGATTCGTTTTGAGTGAAAACAGGGCGGAAAAGCTGCAAGGTTTTAAAAGAGTGCTGAGGGAATTATGCAAATTAATTTATGAATTAATTAATTATGTGAATGTACCTCTGAAGGCTCTGACTGTCTTCAGAAACGATTCGATGGCATTTTGTTTTCATCTTCGCTCCATGTAATACATAGAAGTGTTCTTAATCTTCTTAATCTCAATACTGCTTTGTTCACGGAGGTTACGGTAAACAGCTGTAATTCTGCTGCTCTATAAGCGCCACCTAGTGTCAGAAAGTGGATTTACACAGACTCACATTCAGCTCGTGTGCAGTTTCTGTCTGGCCAAAAATGGACCGAATTTGCATGCCCTGCTGTAAATATTGACCGGTTGATGAAAAACAAGCTTATGTGGATTCTACACATTTAAACAATTCAGATACGTTATCTAGAATTATTTATGGAGCAGATAAAATACATTTATTAATCAATTATCATTTTGACTTAACCCTTTCTGAAATGTGAGGTTTACATTTTTATGAAACTTTATTTGAACATTAGTCAAGTTGTCATTTAAAATCCAAACATCACTGGTCGTGTTATTGTTTTAGTGATTATGCAAACAAAAAGTCATTTTTATTTGTTGATTTTTAAATATAAAACTTGAAGTGATTTATGTGTCGGTACTTTTTGAATATCTCCAGCACATTTTAACAATACCGTGATAATACTGATAAGACATTTTCACACCGTTACATCTCTAGTATAATCAGATGAGTGTCTTTGAAACCGAGTAGTTTTCTGTAAAGATAACAGGCTTGTATTAATAGTGTAATGTTTATTTGCAAAGGCTAGCACTGCTTTTTTTTTTTTTTTTTTTTTTTTTTTTTTTTTTTTTTTTTTTTTTTTTTTTTTTCTTTTTCTGTGAAGACAAGACCAGGGGACAGAGAAAACAAGAGAGAGAAAGAAGAAAGAAGATGGAAAAAAAAAAAAAAAAAAAAAGGTTGTGGGGAAAGTCAACAAAGAAGGGGAAGAGAGAGAGAGAAAAAAGGAGAATGGGGGATGAGAGAGAGAGGGAGAAAAAACAAAAACAAAAAAACAGACAATCTTCAATACCTGAAAAAAGAGAAAACAACCGAAGACACAACATCAAAGAGACGCCCAACCAACATCTTATAAATCTCTAAATGTTAAATGTTATTGAGCGCACACATAACTAATATTACAAAATAAGTTTTGAAGCAGCAGCAGATCAAGACAATGTGTGTCTGTGAGCCTTTTTTACACCTTAATCTAGAGTGTGTGTGAGCGCGCTTGTGTTCATAAGGTTCTCCATGATTTTAATAGGTGTGTGGGGACACCCCCATCCCGACATGGACACAGACCCGGGCCCCAAACATGAGGCCCCCCACACGAGACCCCCAGGAGAACCACCGCAGGGACAACCGCGGCCTCCACCCAAAAAAGAGAGGAGAGCCCGAAGGCGGGACCTCCGACAGCCACAGTGGCGCCCCAGGGTGCCGTGGCGGCAACCCGCAGGCTCCACCGGCAGCCGACCACACCAGGGCGGACCAGGCCCTGGGCCCGGAGACCCAAAGGCCCCCCACCCCACAAACGGGGCCCAGCAAGGCCAGTAGGGCCAGGCCCCGCCATGACCGCCGAGAGCGGGCCGGCGCTCAATCCTGCCCAGGCGCGAGAAATCACAGACCGGCGGCATCCTCCACCGGCAGGGCATGGTGGTGGGGTGGGGGTCGAATAAAGGCGGAGTCTAAGGCCCGACCTAATAAAGACGACAAGCACACATACCCATATGTTCATCAACAACAAATATTCATTCGCCCCATACACACAAAAATGGACACAGTAATCACACTCCCCATATGCACTCTATACTCCTAGATCCAGAACACCCCCAGAGGGGTAAGCGCCCGATCCCGGATAACCCCCTTCGCTCCGGCGTGGGGACAGGAAGACCACCCCGGTCCCCGCAGCAGCAGAGAAAATACAGAACCCCGACCGGGCGGCCAGCTTTAAGCCCCCGGCCCCACAGAGAACAGAGAACAGGGGTTGAAAAAAAAATTAAATAAATATTACACTGGGTTGGTGTGTGTTGTTCTACAAAGTGTTACAGGGGAGGGGCACCCTATAGCAACGGCATTAAAATTGAGAAGTGGGCATCACCAGAGGGAAGGCTGAATGAACAGACCGCCCTCATCATTCAGTGTGCCCAACAATGTATGTGTCATATGAATGAGAATGTCAACAATGTGTAATTGAGATGCCGGCCACGAGGAGACAGAGGAGTACCACCTCCCCCGACAGCGACTCACCCGACCTCAAAACCCTACCTATGTGTTGGTGTGATGGAGCGGGAGAAGTGACTTAATGGGGAGGAAAACAGCATACCCCCCCCTCTGCTCCCCCGCTACCCCCAACACGACCCCAAATCTGCCCAGGGCGGGGGGCCCAGGCCCATCCAGACCAGGGCCCATCCCCGGGGCGGCCCAAGACCCCACAGCAGAGGAAAAACTACCCCACCCCATCATCCAGTCACTTCCCAAACTACATAAGCAATAAGACCCCAGGTAAAGCCCGTATACCCCGCCTCTATTGGACCCCCCCCCCCGGGGGCACCGATAAAGACCCCCACACCAGAGCCGGGCCCAAGCGCATGCACCAACCCATTCCCGGCGGCACACCAACCAGGACCCAAGCCCCCCAGGCCCAGCCGTGACCCCAAGCCGGAGGCAGAGCGTCCCCAGATAAACCCCCCCCGGACCAACCCCGGAACAGTGCGGCCGCCAGGCTGGCAACCTATCCGCCGGCACAGGCATCAGCAGCGCCGCATGCCGCCGCCAGAGAAACAGCATTAAGAGTCACCAATAAAGGCCAAGGCCGCAGCCCCAGCGCCAAACCCCCCAAGAAACCCATCCCCAGGGAACCCCCAGATGCCCCAGGCCCATATTGACCCCACGCCAACAACAAAAAGGCTCTCACTTGAGCCTTGAAGCCCGCCCTCTTCTCCGGGAGCAACACCCCTTCACCTTAATCTAGCTTTGGACACCCGACATCCAGTGAACGAGGCTGAACAATATAAATGTCAAAACACAGAAATAATAAAAATAATAAATACCCCATCAACAACCATATACATTAATGGGAACATAATAATTACATATACAGTAAACCTTTTAAATTATTACACTGGGTTACAAAGTGTTAACAACGGCATCCATCCATCATTTAACAACATATGACAACAAAACCTAATGACCTCATTTAGGCATAGTTACAACACGTTCCAATGCTTATTGGGGGTAATTTATTTATTTATTCATTTTTAAGTTGACCTCTCACCCCCTCATTTGTTCTCCACGAGAAGTTAGTAATGTATGCAAAAACTTCCAGATTTATTTAGGGTGTGCAAAGAATGTATCTTTTTATCAACAGGTACTTCAAGAGCTGATTGGTGATATTAGCAAAGGTTTTGTACACTGATAAACTTTTGACTCTTTCTGATATCAGAGATGAGGGGCAGTCATGGCCTTATGGTTAGAGAGTCAGACTTGTAACCCGAAGGTCGTGGGTTCGAGTCTCAGTACCAGCAGGAATTGTAGGTGGGGGGAGCGAATGTACAGTGCTCTCTTCCACCTTCAGTAACCACGAACCCTTGAGCAAGGCACCGAACACACAACTGCTCCATTTGGTGTGTGTGTGTATTCACTACTCACTGCTTTATTTGTGCGCTTGGATGGGTTAAATACAGAGCAGAAATTCTGAGTAAGGGTTATAAAACTTGGCAACATGTCACGATAATGGCACAGCACTTGCAACTGCTTTGTTATTCTTCCTAAATGAAGATCCTGGTCCCTGGGCAAACAATGCAAATGCGAGAAAGAGGTGTATCCAAGAGTACAACAGACTCCTCTCAATGACTGAAGAACAAACGCAGTTCATTATGCAGATTGTCAGAGAGCAACGAACTCTGTTTCCAGTTTCTGCGGCTGAAGCACGTCGGATTGTCATCACGATCTAGATCAGTTTGCAATTTTTCAAAGATTGATTCTCATCAGCAGTGTTGTAATGTAACTTTTTTTCTTCAGTAGATCCAATTTTGATGTTTTTAGGTCAAACCGTTCTAGTCTGTCAGTCATATAATGGCAGGTATAGGTCACTGTCTCTATAAGAGGGAAAAAGAAACGGATGCGTGTGCGCACTCAGATCACTTGGACATGGTTGTGTACAAGAGGTAAAAAACGATATAAATACTGTTCGTTTTCTCACACAAACCGCTCGTTTCGTGTCTTAGGCCATCAATGTGTAGTTACGATGGGGAATTGTTTAATTTGGATTTCTCTGTGCATGTTCTTTTTCCCTCTTATAGAGACAGTGACCTATATATGACCCACCATTATATGACTCACAGACTAGAACCTACATCTTGGATGCCCTTGGGGTAAGCTGATAGATACCACATTTTAATTTCAAAGTGAACTATCCCTTTAAGACAGAATTTCAACTTTGTTGAGCACACCCCAAATGTAGTCCAATCTCAGCGACGAAATTTGGTTTGTTTCCATCTCTCATTAAGGAGAGTTGACTGGGAGAGTGAGAGCAGAAGATTTCAAAAGTCCAAAAATAAGGGCCACCCTAATGAGCGTGCCAACAACAAGTTGAGTGCTTTTGTGAATGTGATTCCAATTAAATTTTTGACTAGTATTTTTAACACCTAATGGTACTCCATGCATGCTTGCATCAAAATGACCTAAAGCAAAATGTGTAACATTTTTTAATGGTTATATCACTTAAAAAAAAATTATCTAAAAATCTGAAAAAAATGAATATGAAAAAAATGAACGATTATGAGGGTTAAGATTGAGTAGTTTAGATATAAAACAGACATCATTTTTTTGCAGTGCAAACACACACTCAAGGCTCAGAGTTGGTGCAGATGAAGTTGAGCCTGATGGTCGGAGGAAGGCTGACCCAGCGCTGATCTCCTGACGACTGAATGGCTCCGACTCTCCGCTCATGACAGTCGTGCGGTCCGGTGCCATTCCCCGCGGCCCAGTTCTGATAACAGACCACCTCGCCGCGCAGCCACAGCCACATGTTCATGCTGCAGTAGTGATGCAAACCCATCCACACGGCTGCCGTCGAGGCTCTTCTCGCTGCGATCATCACCCGGCGCTCAATCTGAGGACTGGGAACCGACACCAGGTCCACGTGATTCTGTCTGCAGTACGTCATGGCTTCACTCCAGCTCAGATTCTGCTTGATGAGTATGAACTGATCCTGGAAGAGACATTTGAGATTTTGGTTAATGACGTTTTCTCATTTTATACATGCAAGTCAAAGCATCCACTCACCTTCTTGACAGACGAAGGGAAATTGTTCATTACAAGGCCAGTCCTCCCACTGACCTCTTATTGATCCACTTAGCACAAGCACTGTGGCGTTCTCATTACCGTGAGGTTCAGTGGATGCCCAGTTTCTAAACGAGGATGTACTCTTATCAGACCATTCCCATGAGTCTCTGAAGAGGCCGATCCAGACGGCAGTGACTCCTCCAGTGTTCATGAGCTGCTGAATCTGCTGGTTCTCACTCTGGTTCTTCACGCTGCTCAGATCCATGTGATTCGCTCTGCAGAAGCTCTGAGCAGATCTCCAGCTCATCGACTGCTGCACGAGGACGAATCCTCTACTGCTGTCTGCATGTGAGGAGAAAATCAACAACACTGCATCAATAGAAATGTTCATTTTCAGCTTTTGGTTGAAAAGTAGTGCACAAAAATAGTGCACTAGTTTGTCTTTTTGGTAAACAAACTAAACTGGAGAGATTCAGTCACTGCAGCTGATATAAATGCTGCCCACAGCCATTAGAATCCAGTAAAAGTAACTTGACAAGATACAGTCATTATAATTGAAAATACACTATATGAACAAAAGTATTGGGACACACCTCTTAATTACTGAATTCAGGTGTTTCAGGTGTCACAGGTGTGTAAAATCGAGCATTAGCCATGCAGTCTGCATTTACACACATTAATATCATACTGGAAGCACAATCTGGAAGCTGTCCTGCAGCACAGTGAGCCATATTTTGCATTATAATTTTCAGGAACCCGAGTTAAACATAAATTTTAACCATTGTTCCCTAAATTCAGCATCCCAAGGAAGGCCGAACAAAGGGGCCCTGCAATCTGGGTGAAAATAACAGCGTTTTGATGGCATATCAACAACACTCCACTACAACAACTCTTCCTCTTCTGTAAAGCATCAAAACATGGCCCCACCCCCTCTGTTCCATGCTCCCAGGGGCGGGGTAAATTTCAAGATTTGTGATGTCACTAACCCAGGAAGTAGCTCGTTGTAGTCCCTACCAGCCGTTTGTTGTAGGCCTTACAAAGCGAATTCTGTAAAAGAAAATATCTCCCTTTGTATTGAACTTTGGGTTTCCATGGCCGTGCATCTGCATGAAGCCTCACATCACCAGTACAATGCCAAGCGTGGGATGGAGTGTGTCAAGCACACAGATACTGGACTCTGGAGCAGTGGAAACCTGTTCTGTGGAGTGACCAATCACCCAGTCTGATGGGCCAGCCAGGAGATGCCAGATTAACGTGACCTGCCTGACTGCATTATGCCGACTGTAAAGATAATGGAATGGGCTTGGTTCCTTATTTCCATATTCCAGCATGACTGCTCCCCAGTGCACAAAGCAAGATCAATAAACACATGGATAGTCGAGTTTGGTGCAGAAGAACTCGACTGGCCGCAAAGAGCCCAGAACTCAACCCCATCAAACACCTTTGGGATGAACTGGAACATCAGTGCCTGGCCTCACAAATGCTCTACTGGATGAATGGGCAAAAATTCCCACAAAAACACTTAAAAAATGTGTGGAAAGCCTTCCCAGAAGAGTGGAATCTGGTATAGCTGCAAAGGGGGACCAACTCATGCCCATGTGTTTAGAGCACAATGTCATTAAAGTCCATGTTGGTGTAACTCTCAGGTGACTCAATACTTTTGTCCATATAGTGTAGTTCGGTCACAACAATCAAGCTATTCTTAGTTAGCTAAACTACCAAGTTTGCACTGCACTGATTATTTTTCTCATATACAATTATTCACATTTTCATATACAAATCTGCCTGTCGCAAAGTGTGGCTTGTTACAGTTCTGAAAATGACTTAAAATAAATTTGTAGTTTTTAGTTAGTCGCTTTCCAGTACTGTTCAAATAATTTCTGTTGTGTGTGATTGACTCACCATTGTAGCAGATGAAAAACCTTTGGTTCGTACAGTAGTCATCACGCCACAGTCCATCCTGACTCATATAAGTGCAGTAATATTGACCGTTGTTCGGCCGATTCAACGCCCAGTTGCGAAACACTGAATCATGAGCCGTGTAAAACACAGGGTCACCCAGAGACCACTTCCATTCACTCCTGAAGGTGTCCATCAGCCCGATCCAGACTCGAGAGACACCACTAGTTCCATTCACGCTCTTCAGCAGCTGGGTTACGTCAGCGCTGTTGTCAATGGAAGCCAGATCGCTGTAGTTATCACGGCAGTATCTCTGAGCATTAGTGCAGTTCATGCTCATCTGAACAAACTCAAACTGACGAGGAGCCGATGAGCTGAAGACGGCTGCGGAGGACAAGGTTTAATTTCAGACGGTTTTCATATTTGACAGTAACTTTACCATCACTACAAAATTAAAACTTTTGAAGGGAGTTTATAAAGGCACACATGCATACCTGAGAGCAGAAGTGTAATGAACACTGTGTCCAGCTCCATTTCTGATGAGTTTGTGTCAATCTGATCATCTGTCCATCGCTCTCATTCTCTTTCTCAGCTCCTCCCATCAAACCTCATGTGACTGCTGATCTTCATCTACTCTTTTATTCATTTGTGCCAGCAGAGGCAGTTATGACAAACTTCATATCACAAATCAATCTGCCTTTACATTCTGTATATTTACACTCCAAAACATGGTTTTCTTGCTTAGTATTTCTGTCTTGCTTTCCAGTAGAAATATCTAAATCATTCTTGAATCAGAAAACCAGCACAGGGGAGAACCAGAATGATACTCAGTCTATCTTTGAAAAACAACAGCAAATTAGTCAAAACATTAAATGAAAACTGGACAAAAATATGTCCAGTTTTGGCACAATGCTTTTACAAAAGTGTGTTTAGCACTTTATTTATAATAATAGTATTATTATAAATACAATCTAATAATGAGAGAGTCAGTAAGGGTTTGCATTAGGGTTTGTTTAGTATCTGGTTTTTGTTGTTTACATTAATATTTGCTGCTGGGAAGAATTTGCATATTCTATTTTTAAAATCTTATTTTAATAAGCAAATAAATTTTGCATTTGTTTGTAATTAGAATAATAGCCGCTGGCAAGAGGAAGTTTATTGGTTTTATGTTTGCTCGTTGCATCCATGGCCGTAACCAGGGTTTGATAATCTGTATTGTTAAAAGCGCTATATAAATAAAGGTGACTTATGACTTATGATAATGAGTGAGGTCTGGGCTGGTGTGTTAAGAATAGTGCTATAGTAACACCTTCAAATACAACTCATTATATACACTCTTAACTTTAAAACACGTTGTAGATGTGTAGATGTAAATGTCCATGGGTTTGATAATCTGTTGACCAAAACCTAAATAAATAACCACTAATGAAGTTCAATGGATAGTTTGTTTTGGTGAAAAAAGACAGACTATGACACCAGCATAACCGCTGGCAACATGAATAAAGCTCACTTATGATCACTCTTCAACAACTCATTATATACACTCTTAACTTTAAAACAGAAAGACGTGTAGATGTAACGTGTCCATGCTTTTTCTGATTATTGACCTAACCCCCAAAAAATTAATTAACCAAAATAAGTTCAAATATTTTGTTTTGAAAAAAAGACATCACTAACACCAGCATAACCCCAACATGAATAAAGCTGTTACGTCATCCCGTGTAAATTGACCAAATTTCAGAAACTCAATTTTTGGTAATATTTTTTTTCTGAAGAAAGATGAACATGTATGGTGATGAATAGTATATGAATATTTACTAAATAATGCACTATTTTGTAGAGGGGGAGGGGGGGTCAAAACGACTTCAGAAAGATGGCAGCATCATAATGTTATTTTTACACAGATATTGATAGGTCTGTTAATAAAATATGTTGACTTTAGCAATCTTTGTTGTATTATATGCCTATGGTGACCATTCAAAAATGGGGAAACAGCACTTTTCAAAGTTTGCATGCCTGTAACTCGAGAAGTGTTAAAGATATTACTGGACTAAATGACTACAGACCTGTGGCTCTAACGTCTGTGGTCATGAAGTCATTTGAAAAACTGGTGCTGGCCCACCTGAAGGACATTACTGGACCCTTGCTGGATCTTCTTCAGTTTGCCTACAGAGCAAACAGGTCTGTGGAAGATGCACATGGGACTGCATTATGTTCTGCAACATCTGGACAGACCAGGGGCTTATGTGAGGATCCTGTTTGTGGACTTCAGCTCGGCCTTTAACACTATCATTCCAAACCGCCTCCTGCCCAAACTAACTCAGCTCTCCGTCCCCACCTCCGTCTGTCAGTGGATCAGCAGCTTCCTGACAGACAGGCAGCAGCTAGAAAGGCTGGGAAAATACACATCCAGCACCCGTACGATCAGCAATGGAGCTCCTCAGGGCTGTGTTCTCTCCCCACTGCTCTTCTCCCTCTACACCAATGACTGCTCAGCTAAAGACCCCTCTGTCAAGCTCCTGAAGTTTGCAGATGACACCACACTGGTCGGCCTCATTCAGGACGGTGACGAGTCTGCTTACAGACAGGAGGTTAAGGAGCTGGCTGTCTGGTGCAGTCTTAACAACCTGGAGCTCAACACGCTCAAAACAGTGGAGATGATTGTGGACTTCAGGAGATAGCCCCTGCTCTCCCCCCACTCACCATCATGAACAGCACTGTGACTGCAGTGGAGTCATTCAGGTTCCTGGGCACCACCATCTCTCAGGACCTGAAGTGGGACACTGTCACACTTAATGCTGCTTTGACTCGCTCCAGTGTGGGTGTGGCAGAAGTGCTAGGGCGCATAGTGGCTGCAAAGGGGGTGCTCGCGAGCACCCTTTTGAATGCTAAAGTGATGAATGGGACACCCTACGGTCTTGTGGACTTAACAGACATGCGTACGTCCATAAGACCGCAAGTGCACCTGAAGTGTTCCATTTGGGACAGGGCCAATCTCTGCGATGACCATGTCAACTAGATGAGCCCCAGAGACAGACCCCCATCGGCACAAGACCACGGGAACCAGATGAGTCCTCTGCACAGTCTGACCCGTGTTGCAGCCTGGAATTAATCCACGCCATGCTGGTTCATCTGGCCAGAGGAGAACTGGCCCCCCCGACTGGGCCTGGTTTCTCCCAGGGTTTTTTTTTTTTTCCATTTCTGTCACCGATGGGTTCCTTGCTGCAGTCGTCTTTGGCTTGCTTAGTTGGAGACACTTCATTTCTGGCAAAATTGTCGACTTGATTGCACAGATACTGTTTGCAGAACCGAACTGAGCAGGACAATGACATCACTGAGTGTTTACTATTGTCCTCTTGCATTATCGACACACTATTTTCCTCTTTAATACTGTAAAGCTGCTTTGACACAATCTGTATTGTATAAAGCACTATACAAGAAAAAAAAAGCCTGGGAGAAAAGAGCCTTTAGGGCAGAGAACTCAGAGTCCAGGAAACAGAGACAGGTCATATACCTTTATGGTTAACAAATAGGGATGGGCTGCAAAGAGGACACTTTCAAGAGTCAGAAGTCAGTCTAGCAGTCATACAATGGGCCCTAGATATAGGAAGCCACTAAGGGCAGGAAGTGGTTATTCAGTGTAAAACCTAGTGCGCAGTGTGGAGATGTCTAGTTGTCTTCATGCTGTTCCGCTAAAAGCTGGAAGACAGAATGCAGAGGGTGCTTCTGTTTCCAAAATGTTTCTCTAACAAAATATGTGACTCCCTGTCTGGAAGTGGCAGGGTACACATGCAAATGTGAATAGCACAAAAAGTCTTATTTCTCTGTATGACCAATTTGTACTGAGCGCGTTCTGCGTTCATATCACTAATTTGCATTTGCAAATAGTGGAATCTGTCATCGGTGCTCAAGGCGCTGTCAAACCTGGCCTTTGAACCGCTTCATTACATGGTGGGGATTGTATATGTTTCCCGTCGCATCAAAGCAACGACACAATATCAAGAGACCAAACTCGAAAGGGAACGTTTTGGGTTACTCTCTTTCCCCGTAACGTCAAAGCGATGGTAATGTATAGAGATAATGTATAGATAATGTATGGAGACTCGAAAGGGAACCATGGTTATGTGAGTAACCCGAGACATTTACATGAATCACTCTCCATCATTTTAGCACCAGTCACTGAATAGTCTACGCAAACCATCTATAATTGAATTATACACGCAGACACTCACAAAGGAGTTTTAAAGTGCTAATTAGTCATTCAGAGAAACAAATTTGAGAACACATTCAGGTGATTCCCCAATAAGCTAGCTAACACAGCCATCACAATTCAGTATAATTTGCAAACACCTGCTAGCAACTTGTCAACAGCTAACCACTAGCTAGCTTCCTTTTTTTACTTGTCTGTTGACAAAAAAAAAACTTTAATTAGGTTTTTCCTTATTAAATTAAAAAAAAAAATCAGATATTGTACACAAAAGGAAAATGGCACATATATTAGTGCTCCTCGTGCCAAATTGTTCAAGAATCTGTGGATTTTGTAATCTGGGGCAGCTCGTGCTGAAATCTGGGATGCTATTGTTTGTTTTAGAGAAATTAGGAGTTCAAAGGATTGTTGTTGATCCGTGATCCGTACGGACCAGGCCCCACGGTTTGGCACGCATGTGATCCATGGATTGATTGCAAAATATAACCATAGCAGAAAGAAAGTTTATCATTTGTGCGTGTTTACACACTTGTGCGATTTTAAACCATTCCAGCTCAAGAAGAGGCGAAAGAGAATTTGTTTCGTTAACAGTGTGCAAACACCAACTGAATCCTCTTTCGCATCAGACACATAAAATTATGACAAAACACCCATCTTGACAATCATTCTGGTAAACGGTTATGTGATGTGTATCATTATTTCGGATCCGTGCATCAGGTCTTAAAGGGACAGCAGCCTATAAATACATGCTGCTGTCATTAATGCTGATCAAACAACAAAACACAGCATTGACAAGGACATTTAATTTATACAATGAACACTATGCAGTATTTTTTTTACACTTTATTACATTTCTGTACCTGAATTGTCACACCCCTGAACTCTTTTGTTGTGCTTTTCATTCAGTTTCTGTCTTCTGCTTTGGTTTAGTTCCTGTTTGCCCATATTTGGTTCTGTTCCTGTTCCCATTAGTTCATTGTCTAATTATTAGTTAATCACCTTCATTGTGTCCACCTGTCTGCCCCTCGTTATCTGCCCTATATGAGTTCCTGTCCTTTGAGTTCTAGTTGTTGGTTATTGTTGATGTTACCCTGTGTGTGCTGAACTAATATAATCTTGAATTATATTAACCCATTTAATCCCAAATTTTTCCCAGACATGAAAATATCCAAATGATGTGTCACAAGCAACCCTTCGAAATAATCAATAATTATTTTTTGGAAAAGTGTGTGAAAAAATGTGTTTTATGTTTGGTCACAATTGTGACCGGTGGGATAATGTGTGTACTGAAATAACATATTTATACAGTCATAAAATTATATATCTTAGCCCAGCTATTTTAAACTGTTTGATCACATTCTAGGGTTACTATTAGGCATAAAAAAGCCTTAATTTTTGTAAAATATAACAATTTTTTTATATTAATGCTACGAGTATTACAACATCATTATTGTAGTTTTTTGTAACATTTGAATTTTTAATTTAGTGCAATATTTTGTCATTGCAACATTTTATTTTCATTTTCACCAACAACTGCCATTGGATTATATTGTATTCCTAAATTCACTATTGTGACCGTCAACATGTTTACTCATTCTATGACCACACTCAACAAAACTGAATATATGTGAATGCATATATTAATACTAGACACCTTAAAGATCATGTGTACCAAAAAGCTTTGCCATATCTTTATGTTAACATACTTTACTAGCCTTTTGTTTCAGAGCTTTGATGCAGTTATCATCATCTCAAGGTGCAAACAGGAAGTAAAGAGCTCTGGTCATGTGACACAATCTGCACTAATCATGTGACACACTGCACATATTTAATTGAGACCCTTTATTGTTGCACTATAAGTGCACTAAAACATCAGTCAGTAAGGTTTTTAGAGCTTTATCAATGAAAACCTTTTTTACGGTCACTATTGTGACCGGTGGGGTTAAACAGGTTAAATATCTTATTCCCTTCAAACCTTCGTCTTCGTCTTCGTGTGGCTATTGTGTGTGTGCACTGCACAGTGACCGTGACATGAATACTATTGACATTTTTATTTGTAACTTTGTTCTGTTGCATTTATAAGTAAAGAAGTATAGGCTCTGACATGTACTTAAGTAAAAAGTGCTCATCGCTAGCTGTTTTAGTGTCACACTGCTAACTGGACCTCACGTCATATTGACACATTAATACAAAACTAGATAAAAAAGTTCGTCAAGACAAACTTTAGGTTGGCTTGAAAAAGCCTAGCCTGAAAGTTTAGAGCAGGTGTAAAAGCCTGAAGTTTGAACATTTAGATTAGATTAGATAGATGTTGATAACATGTTTCTAGCATGATTAACATGCTTTTAGCATTATTAGCCGGTTACTAGCATGTTTTTAGCATGACTAGCAAGTGACTAGCATGTGACTAGCATGTTACTAGCATGATTAGCAAGTGTCTAGCATGTCGCTAGCATGTTTTTAGCATGATTAGCATGTGACTAGCATGATTAGCATGTTACTAGCATGATTAGCATGTGACTAGCATGTTACTAGCATGATTAGCATGTGACTAGCATGATGCTTGCATGATTTGCAAGTTACTAGCATGTCGTTAGCATGTTTCTAGCATGATACTAGCATGTTGTTAGTATGTTTCTAGCATGTTACTAGCATGTCGCTAGCATGATTAGCATGTTACTAGCATGATTAGCATGTGACTAGCATGTTACTAGCATGATTAGCATGTGACTAGCATGATGCTTGCATGATTTGCAAGTTACTAGCATGTCGTTAGCATGTTTCTAGCATGATACTAGCATGTTGTTAGTATGTTTCTAGCATGATTAGCAAGTGACTAGCATGTCGCTAGCATGATTAGCATGTTACTAGCATGATTAGCATGTGACTAGCATGTTGTTAGTATGTTTCTAGCATGATTAGCATGTGACTAGCATGTTGTTAGTATGTTTCTAGCATGACACTAGCATGTTGCTAGTATGTTAACATGTGACTAGCATGATTAGCATGACTAGCATGTTGTTAGTATGTTTCTAGCATGATTAGCATGTTGTTAGTATGTTTCTAGCATGATTAGCATGACACTAGCATGTTGTTAGTATGTTTCTAGCATGATTAGCATGACACTAGCATGTTGTTAGTATGTTTCTAGCATGATTAGCATACTAGCATGTTGTTAGTATGTTTCTAGCATGATTAGCATGACACTAGCATGTTGTTAGTATGTTTCTAGCATGATTAGCACTAGCATGTTGTTAGTATGTTTCTAGCATGATTAGCATGACACTAGCATGTTGTTAGTATGTTTCTAGCATAGCATGACACTAGCATGTTGTTAGTATGTTTCTAGCATGATTAGCATGTTGTTAGTATGTTTCACTAGCATGTTGTTAGTATGTTTCTAGCATGAGTATGTTTCACTAGCATGACACTAGCATGTTGTTAGTATGTTTCTAGCATGATTAGCATGACACTAGCATGTTGTTAGTATGTTTCTAGCATGATTAGCATGTTGTTAGTATGTTTCTAGCATGTTAGCATGACTAGCATGATTAGCATGATTAGCACTAGCATGTTGTTAGTATGTTTCTAGCATGATTAGCATGTCGTTAGCATAGATAGATTTTCTAATTAGAAATATTAGATAGATGAGTTTGAATGAGTTTGAAGCACTGATCTATATATAATGACTGGATCGCTCGTTGCGTTCTAAACTGTCGACAGGCAGTGAAGCCACCGGAAGTGTTCGATCCGCCATCTTACTATTCCCTACCAGCAGAGAGCACCATTGAGTCACATGCAAACCGCTGACCTAAAATCACCCGGTTTGAAGCGAAGCAGTCAAACGGGATTAGTTTTTATGTTATGTATATGTAAATTAATTTTTACTTCAGATGGTGTTTTTGGGCAGGATAAGCGATATATTTAAATCGTTAAGGGGGGTGTGTCACTGTCGACACAGCAGGTAACTGATCCAACACAAAACAGCCTATTTCTTTATGTACGTAATTATTCAGGAGTTATTAAACATGAACGTATTAGTATCAGAAATTGATTTACCATGCATCATCTTGAAATAAAGCTTCTTGCGTACTGTAAATTAGTCCGTTATTTCTCTGAATAAATTATGATGTGTATATTTTTAATGTCCTGATTGAGCAACGTCTATTTCAGACTCTCCAAGATCGCGCAAATATGTTGACTAGCATTACCGTTTATGTAAAATGTAACATAAATGCTAAATCGATAATTAATTTAACCACCGTTTAAATCATTACCATATTATCAAAACGAATGCTGTTAACAAAATCATCGTCGAAACATTTGCCGTTAGCTTACTGTACGAATAAAAACACTATAACCAAATTATAAACAATGAATAACTGTACAAGACGAAGGTGTACGTGTATGCAAAGCATAAACGTTTCTTCAGATTTGTCATGTGTTATATATATGTAGAGGTCGTGTCCGTCTGATGTTTATCGTGTTCATCTGATGTTCGCTACTGTAATGTATATGAACGTAACTTTTTAATAAGCATAACCGTTTACCTGCCTACGACGTTTGCATTGTAAGAATGCACAAGGATACTTCAGATTTAAAAACGCTGACTTGTTAGGTGATGTTTTCTCATTAAATTCGTACGATTTCCTATTAATTCAATGGAATGCATCGGAACAGTGGGGAATACCAATATGGCGGCGCGGCGGCTTCACTTTCATGACGTCGTGAGCAATCCGGTTCTCTATTATAGATCAGTGGACGCAGCATATATTCCGAATAGCTTTCCCAACACTGCATATAGTTTCAATGCATTATTATCGTAATCATAAACACACTGGTTTGTAGCGAAAATAGTTTTAGCGTTTACTCCAATAGTTGCGGATATGCTTTTGGTTTGCTGATTATAAAGTCGTGTACAGCGACACTGAAACTGATAATAACAACACCAGTGTTGCCAGATTGGGCTTCTTTTGATCGGCTCGGACCGGAGAATAACGCATTGGGCGGGTAGACAAAATTGATTAGCAAGTGACTAGCATGACTAGCAAGTGACTAGCATGTTGCTAGCATGACTAGCAAGTGACTAGCATGTCACTAGCATGTTTCTAGCATGATTAGCAAGTGACTAGCATGTTGCTAACATGATTAGCAAGTGACTAGCATGTCGCTAGCATGGGAGAATAACGCATTGGGCGGGTAGACAAAATTGATTAGCAAGTGACTAGCATGTTGCTAGCATGATTAGCAAGTGACTAGAAAGTGACTAGCATGTTGCTAGCATGACTAGCAAGTGACTAGCATGTCACTAGCATGATTAGCAAGTGACTAGCATGTTGATAGCATGATTAGCAAGTGACTAGCAAGTGACTAGCATGTCGCTAGCATGGGAGAATAACACATTGGGCGGGTAGACAAAATTGATTAGCAAGTGACTAGCATGTTGCTAGCATGATTAGCAAGTGACTAGCAAGTTGCTAGCATGACTAGCAAGTGACTAGCAAGTGACTAGCATGTTGCTAGCATGACTAGCAAGTGACTAGCATGTCGCTAGCATGATTAGCAAGTGACTAGCATGTCGCTAGCATGTTTCTAGCATGATTAGCATGTTACTAGCATGATTAGCATGTGATTAGCATGTTACTAGCATGATGCTAGCATGATTAGCAAGTGACTAGCATGTCGCTAGCATGTTTCTAGAATGATTAGCATGTTACTAGCATGTTGCTAGCATGATTAGCATGTGACTAACATGATGCTAGCATGATTAGCAAGTGACTAGCATGATGCTTGCATGATTTGCAAGTTACTAGCATGTCGTTAGCATGTTTCTAGCATGATTAGCATGACACTAGCATGTTGTTAGTATGTTTCTAGCATGATTAGTATGTCGCTAGGATAGATAGATTAATTAGACATATTAGATGAGTTTGAATGAGTTTGAATGGGTTAGAAATAGTACATAGAAGGGAAGCTTGATTGAGTCTAATGGGCTTCAGTGTGTTTAGATTTGAATTTTGACAGTTGGAGTTTGAATTTTGACAGTTGGAGTTTGAATTTTGACAGTTGGAGTTTGAATAGTCTTGGCTCATCTGAACATTCCGTCAATGTAAGTCTATGGGATTTTGATGATTTTTAATCTTAATTTTTATGAAAACTATAAGTCGGATCAGTCTGAAAAGAGAAAGCATACTACGTGAGATCAGTCTGAAGAGCTGGGCTGAGTTTGGTGCTTCTAGCTTGAAAGCTCTAGGAGGAGCGTTCAGAAATTTAGTCTCATAATAATAATAATAAGAAGAAGAAGCTTAAATAGCAGATCAGTAGGTTGGCTTTCTCAAGCCAACCTAATAAGAGAGCAGTTGAATGATTTAATAAAAATCAAATCTGAATATGGGACTATACGATGCTGTCCTGCATCAGAACATCTTTTAAACCGTCCAGACTCTACTCTGGTATACTTGGCATTGACCGCTGCTGGACTTCAACAGTTTTGACTGTGCAAACTTCTGCATTATGTTCTAAAATATGTACTTCGTGAAATACGTGCTGTTTCTGTCTGAAGATAAAGCACAAGGTAAGCGCATTATTGTTGTTAATTGTTATTATTATTTTATTTTTGCTGTCAGATTATCATACAGTATGTATCAATGAATAACACATTTTTGGCTGTTGTGGGTGTGTGCATGAACGAGAGTAAATGCTAATTTACATTGCTTTCTGATCACTTTATTGTGCACTTTTTGCACAAAAATGAGCTTATTCTTACTGTGTGTTATTTGTGTTAATCTTTTGTTCATTATAGTATATTTGTGAATATATATTTTAGTCTGTTTGTTCGTTTTGCATTTGGATTCAATCTTATGGTGTAAATAGACATCAAAGCTTCATTCAGTCGTCTGTGATTTTCTTATATGTTCGGTCCTTGCCTCTCTGATTAGATTTAACGAGCTGAAGTTGGTTTTGGCTCGTAACAGCAAGTAATAGGGATGCAAACTTACGGCCAGAAGTTCAATGTCTCTGTAGTAGCTGGATATTTTAATGCTCACATGCCGTGATTACACCACCTTGTGTTCACGTATATAGCGAGTCCTCCTTCTCTACGCTTCCCGCAAGCTTTAGTGTCTCTATCCGCCCTGACTGTGCTAAAGCTGGGTAGCTCCACGTTAGCATCCGGGATGCTAGTCGTGAGCCACGTTTCACAGAAGTACAACAAACGGCACTCTCTGTAGATCTTGACATTTTTCACCAGCGCAGCCAGTTCGTTAGTCTTGAGTGAGTTCACATCGCCCTTAATCACAGAATGTACCGTAGGCTTGTATTGCCACTTCTTCCTTAGCCGCTTAGCCTTTAGCTTAGCACCAGCTCTGCAGCCCCGATACGGCTTCTTCACCTCGTCACGTACACGGGGAATCACACCGGCATGGGACTTTGTTTTCAGTTGATTTCTCGAATAAATGAGTTTCGGCGTGTGAAAATCCATATCCATAGGATAAATAATAATCAAAAACACTAAAAATCCATATCCATAGGATAAATGATAATAAATGGCGCCAGCAGATGATACTGAAGATAATACACATGTTTTGGTCCTGCCCACTCCTCATTTTGGTTATCTGTTTTCAATTCTCTTTCAGCTATTTTCTTGTTTAATATTCAATCCTCTCCTATCTGTCACAGAATGGCCCGTATTCCTCCGTCACTGATCACGTTCACCTGCACCTGTCTTGAGTTATTATCGTTAAGTCATTTCACCTGTGTTTAATTAATCATGCACACCTGCTCCTCATCCGTGTGTCCCTTTATAGGTCTTGAGTTCTCCCCTTGTGTTTGTCGAGTCTTAACGTATTTTTGGTTTATGCTGTTCTCTTGTTTATTTTTGTCATTTATATTATTAAAGTTCCGAGTTTCCCGAGACCCTTGTTTCCCTGCCTTTCTTGGATCAGCATACCGTTACAGAAGACTCGACCAAAACCGAAGATGGACTTACCGAAGAGGAAGCGGCTGATGTTAGTTCCCCGCAGGGGAAGTTCAGGGATCCTCAGCCTGCTGCTGCCTGCGGTAAGGATAATTCCGCGCCTCGAAGCGATGATGATGGTTCCGCCGCCTGAAGCGACGATGATGGTTCCGCGGCTCGAAGCAAGGATGATGATTCCGCCGCTCGAAGCAAGGATGATGATTCCGCCTCTCGGAGCGACGATGATGGTTCCGCCGCCTGAAGCGACGATGATGGTTCCGCCGCCCGAGATGGCGAAGATAATTCCGCCGTCCATGGCGATGATAATTCCGCCGCCCGCGACGAAGATGCTACCGCCGCCCGCGGCGATGATGCTACCGCCGCCCGCGATTATGAGGGTTTCGCCGGCCGCGGTAAGGTATGGGCTAACGCCCGTGTTGAGTCAGGAGCTTATGGATGAGGCTATT
The DNA here is from genome assembly GCA_027422415.1 of Schizothorax lantsangensis. Taxonomy (NCBI): domain Eukaryota; kingdom Metazoa; phylum Chordata; class Actinopteri; order Cypriniformes; family Cyprinidae; genus Schizothorax; species Schizothorax lantsangensis. The sequence continues at coordinate 213,417 of JAPDDO010000113.1, forward strand.
CCCTCTGGATTCCTGGCTCCTGTCCTCTCCCCCGAGCTTGCTCCACGCCAGTGCCCTCCCGAGGCTGTTCCTCGCAAGTGCCCTCCAGTGGCTGCCCCAAGCAAGTGCCCTCCCGAGGCTGTTCCTCGCAAGTGCCCTCCAGTGGCTGCCCCAAGCAAGTGCCCTCCCGAGGCTGTTCCTCGCCAGTGCCCTCCAGTGGCTGCTCCACGCCAGTGCCCTCCCGAGGCTGTTCCTCGCAAGTGCCCTCCAGTGGCTGCCCCACGCAAGTGCCCTCCCGAGGCTGTTCCTCGCATGTGCCCTCCCGAGGCTGTTCCTCGCATGTGCCCTCCAGTGGCTGCTCCACGCTAGTGCCCTCCAGTGGCTGTTCCTCGCAAGCCCCTGATCCTCCATGGCCTCCCGAGTCCCCGGATCCGCCCTGGATGCCTTCCCTGTGTCCATGTCCTCCACCGACATCCAGGGCGCCCACCCCCCCTCCCCGGTATTTGTTAATACGTCGCGGGACGCGCCGTCCGGGAGGGGGAGGTACTGTCACAGAATGGCCCGTATTCCTCCGTCACTGATCACGTTCACCTGCACCTGTCTTGAGTTATTATCGTTAAGTCATTTCACCTGTGTTTAATTAATCATGCACACCTGCTCCTCATCCGTGTGTCCCTTTATAGGTCTTGAGTTCTCCCCTTGTGTTTGTCGAGTCTTAACGTATTTTTGGTTTATGCTTTTCTCTTGTTTATTTTTGTCATTTATATTATTAAAGTTCCGAGTTTCCCGAGACCCTTGTTTCCCTGCCTTTCTTGGATCAGCATACCGTTACACTATCATTGGCCTAATTGGTGTCCTGACCACTAATTATTCTTTGCCCCCACTATTTGGCTGATTTTATTGCTTTCCTCACATTGCTGGCCAGACGACAAATTTTACTTAACTGGGAAATTTCCTAACCCCCATCACACTCTTGGTGGATTAAAGACACCCTATATTTCATTAAAAACATTAGAAACTTGAAAATAAAATTGACTTTCTTTTCACCAGCCGAGTACACAATTCTCTAACATTCGGAAGCCCTTTGTAGCTTGAAACTCTTAGTTCGTCTGATTAAGCCCTTTTCATTCCAGCTAGTAAACTTCATTTTTGTATTGAATTGTAGAATTCAGTTTTAAGTGCACCTAATACTTTGGGTGAATCCCATTTCTCTGTCTTACCCTTTCGTCTTACCCCTTGTCCCTCGAAACCGAGTGGTAAGCGCTAGGGGTGAAAACATACCCCTATGAAATGAGACACCACTTTGGTTACGATTACGTCATCATACATCGTCGCTAGCTGGCTGCTACGTCACTAATATCAAACGAAATTCGCTGCTAATGGAGTTTAGTTAAAACTGTAGACATGCATGGAGTCCATTTAAGGCTAGTCAGAGAAATGCGGGACTGTTGTGCAAATCAGCAATGTAACGTTAGCGTAGCAAACTAGCGTTTTTTTTTTAAACGTTTCAATTAAGAACATATATATATGTACAGGACTGTGTAGAGCACAAAACAAGACTGTCGTAATTTTTAAATCAATTATTTAAGCCGAAAATGGGACTCTCTGGATGATCTGGCCGACATTGTTGCCGGTTGCGCAGTGTGTTCTGGGTACCCCTTGGTTTCAAGTAAGCTCGCGAAAATGCTTGGTTTTAAGGGGTATCTACCACTTCCCCTTAGCCCTACCCCTCGATCAAAACCAGAATTGGGATAGCCCTTACTCTCACGTGAACGCGCAAAACTAAGGGGAAGGGGTAAGACAGAGAAATGGGATTCACCCTTTGTCTCAGTATCTCCTAATTTTCCATTATCTTCTGATATGAATGTACTTACTTAACTACTTCCACTATTACTTTCTCTTTTGTTATTTTTTTAAATGTATTTAGTTTTATTATTTGTTGTTTTCTTTCAGCCTGAATGTGTTTTATGAAATCATAAATCTCATATATGTATATATATATATATATATATATTATATATATATTATATATATATTATATATATATATATTTATTATATATATATAAATAGTGTTTAATCATTTACAGAATCTCACGTATTAGATGTAGTTCAAACTCTTTCATTTCTAGTTATTTTTAGCACCACGTCCATATGTATTTCACCAAGAATTTAACTTTGAACATCGTTGATATGTTTTATTATTTGTATTTGAATATGTCTGCACACTTCTGATTTTAGCGTGTGAACGGGACTTTTATTTTGGAGGGGAGATATGACATCATAAGGCTGCGCCACACTCCTGCTCTGTTGTGATTTGTCTGAAGAAAGGTTTGTGTTTTGAGCATTTGAACTGTTCAGGCACTTTATGCTTCTAATGAGAACTCTTAAATTAATGTTTTATTACTGAAAGCAACATTGTAATGCTTTGTATAACATTTTAGAAGGTTTTATTTATTTATGTTTTTAAGGAAAGTGCATCTGCACATGAGTAACACATTTATTTTCTTTGTTAATTATTCTCATCTTGTCCAAACTCACAGAAAAACATCCACGTGACACACTATTATAAAGATGGCGTTTATTAAAGAGGAAAGTGAAGACATTAGGATTGCAGAAGTATTCAGCATCAAACATGAAGATACTGAGGAACAAACAGGTTGGTTTCTTTCTCAAAGCTGAACTCAGTCATTTGATTCTTATTCACAGTACAGCTCTACAGAAATGAATCATATTTATGAAGAATGTCATATGATTTTCCTAATTATGGCTTTTATTTGACCTGGAGTGTAGGCTAAAGGGATAGTTCACCTAAAAATGAAAATTACCCCACAATTTACTCACCCTTAAGCTGTCCTAGGTGTATATGACTTTCTTTTTTCAGACGAACACGGAGTTATTTAATATATATATATATATATATATCCTGGCTCTTCCAAGCTTTATAATGGCAGTGAATAGGGGGTGAGAATCCACATCTCCAGAAGCAGTTGTATTGCTTTAAATGTTAAATAAGGATATTTGTCACACAAATGCAGTGATTCACCTCAGAAGGCCTTTATTAACCTCTTGGAGATGTGTGAAGTACGTTTTATGATCGCTGGATGATTTTTGAGCTTCAAAATCTCATCTCCCATTCACTACAATTATAAAGCTTGGAAGTCAAGTCACTAGGGCTGGGTATCGATTCAGATGTCCCGATTCGATTCGATTTCGATTCGCAAGCTCTCGATTCGATTCTCGATTTTTTTGATTACATTCAGTGAATATAGTTTTAATACAAAAGCTATTGATATTTCTAAAGAAATGAACAGTAAACATCAGTTTACAAATGGTGAATTAATAAAAAGAAATTAAGAACCACAGGGCTGTATTTTAAAACCTATTCTTTTTTTTGTATAGGGTCCTTTCCTAAACAATAATAAGGCCCTATAAAATGTTCTTAATTTTTCTGGTAATCAGATGAAGGCATAAAACATTAATTTAATTTATCCTAATCAAATGAAAATTAAACAATTTTTTGGCAAACAAAGTGCAGCACAACAGAGGTTTACTGTTAAAATTAAAAAGAAAACAAGTGGGATTATTCCTTTAAAAATATAGATTTATTAGTAGTAGTAGCATTGAGTCTTAAAACTGCTAAATAGTAATATATTCTGTCTCTGACACAGTTCCTTAACGTTAACATTCTTAACGTTAAATTAAACTTTTATTTTGACGGGTTGCCGTGAGGAACTTGCAGCTGCTGTGTAAGTGATATGACGGTAGTTTTCTCAAATTAAACGGTAAAATACAAATGAAATGACTCAGAGCAGCTGGAGATGATATTCATGTGTTAATATCATCATATAGTGAGACGGCAGAAGATGAAAACACCGCGAGCATCGTCCGCGCTTTAGTATGTGTGTAGGAAACAAACAGTGCGTCGCGCCATCCATCATTCATTCATTGCGGAAATCATGGCGCCTTATGCGTGATATCAAATGCTTCCACAGATTTATAGTATTACTGTAGCATTTCACCTGAGCATTACGAATCATGCGTATGGCTTTGTTCTTGGTTCTCATCAACAGTATCTCCGCCATGAAAAGCACTGAATGAATGACAGGCTTTCTGTTGTAACATCGAGCAAGGTAAATAAGGGTGACATCTAGTGGAGAAGACTAATGATAAGATTCACATTAATCAGATCTTGTTTTAAATGTGTGCTGAAATAAATACCGGAAAAGATCGATTCGCGGCTTTTGAGAATCGATATCGAATCGACGTCATTAAAAAAAACCGATTAATCGAAAAATCTATCATTTTTTTTTGCCCAGCCCTACAAGTCACTATTATTTGTATAGCGCTTTACATCAGCTTGATATAAAGCTGGGTGGCTTTACATCAGCTTTACAGTATTTAGATGGGGAAATAGTGTGTCGAAATAGTATCATTCTCCTCTGGCCAGACAAAATCAGCAGTTTAAATCTATGCTAAAGCAGAGTCAGATTGTGCAGAGGACTCATCTGGTTCCTGCGGTCTTGTCCCGATGGCCGTCCAGGAGACAGGGTCTTCACTGGGGGTCTGTCTCTGGGGCTCATCTAGTTGTCCTGGTCTCCGCTGATGTTCAGGGCTGTAGAGGTCATCTCTAGGTGCTGTTCCACCATGTGATCTGGATACGGACTGGACCCGGGTGGCTGCAGTGACCATCTGATCTGGATACAGTCTGGATCTGGGTGGCCATGGTGACCTTTGGAATAAGAAAGAAACAGACTAATATCAGAATCAGTATCAGAATCAGCTTTTATTGCCAGGTATGATTACACATACGAGGAATTTGTTTTCGTGACAGAAGTTTCCACAGTGCAACAGAATGACAGTGACAGAACAAAAAACACAGATAATAAAAAGAAGAATAAAAAAATAGAACAAGTAAATAAGGAATATTACAATAGACAGTTTTGTATGTACAGGTATATTATGTGCAAATTGAAATGTAGACTAAGTATGTGTGTTAGATAAATACGTATATAAGTGTATAAATAGTGTGTTATACACTTATTTATCTAACACACATACTTAGTCACATACTTAGTCATATTAGCGTAGATGCCAGTCTTCTAATGATGTAACAAGTACATCGGGTGTTTTGGGAAGTGTTCCCGGTTCCGGTTGACCTGATTAATGTAGCCTAACAATCCTTTAACAGATTTGAATAATAGAAGTGTAGTAGTGTGTTAGGTGTATGTCAGGTTAAAGAGATGGGTCTTTAATCTAGATTTAAACTGACAGAGTGTGTCTGCCTCCCGAACAGTGTTTGGTAGATTGTTCCAGAGTTTGGGAGCTAAATAGGAAAAAGATCTGCCGCCCGCAGTTGATTTTGATATTCTAGGTATTATCAAATGGCCAGAGTTTTGAGAACGCAGCGGCCGTGGAGGACTATAATGCGATAAGAGCTCGCTCAAGTACTGAGGAGCTAAACCATTCAGGGCTTTATAAGTCATTAACAAGATTTTAAAATCTATACGATGTTTAATAGGGAGCCAGTGCAGTGTTGACAGAACCGGGCTAATGTGGTCATACTTCCTGGTTCTAGTAAGAACTCTAGCTGCTGCATTTTGGACTAACTGTAGTTTGTTTATTAAACGTGCAGAGCAACCACCCAGTAAAGCATTACAATAATCTAACCTTGAGGTCATGAATGCATGAATTCATGTTTCTGCATTTGACATTGAGAGCATAGGTCGTAATTTAGATATATTTTTAAGATGGAAAAATGCAGTTTTACAAATGCTAGAAACATGTTTTTCGAAGGAAAGATTGCTATCAAAAAGTACGCCTAGGTTCCTAGCTGATGATGAAGAATTTACAGAGCAGCCATCAAGTATTAGACAGTGATCTAGGTTATTACATGCAAAAGTTTTTGGTCCAATAATTAACACCTGTTTTTTCAGAATTTAGCAGTAAGAAATTGCTAGTCATCCAGTTTTTGATATCAATTATACATTCCGTTAGTTTTAACAAATTGGTATGTTTCATCGGGTCGCAAAGAAATATAGAGCTGAGTATCATCAGCATAACAGTGAAAGCTAACACCATGTTTCCTAATGATATCTCCCAAGGGTAACATGTAAAGCATGAAAAGTAAGGGGCCTAGTACTGAGCCTTGAGGTACTCCATACTGCACCTGTGATTGGTATTGTGACAAGGCACTTCAATTTTTGTTTTGTTTTTTAATAAAATAAATGTCTTGAAATGAATTTATAATCGCTCCAATGAATTGTATATATTGAAGACATATTTTCTATATATAGATTAACATTTGCCCCAACTAAGATGGCGGTTATATTAGTCCGGGCGAGAATACCGGAAGGGATGACGTAACTGTTAAAAAAAATTGAAAAGAGATGGCGGCGGGCCACATTTGTTGTTTTTCGTGATGAAAAGTTGATTGCGTTGGCGATTTACTCGGCCTGATGGATTAAAAGTTACCCATCTGTGTCTGCAACTGGAATATATTATGTGCTGCCGTTACTTGTGTGTGAGCGAGTACAGCCGTAACTGAAATCTCAGCCCTTGTAAACGAAGAAACGGCACACAGGAGAATCATCAGTCTGTATCTGGAAGTTCGTTGTTTTGCCGTTGTTGGAGTCACTTCAAGGAAGTGAGTTTTAGCCTTCAGAATAAAGTTCCAAATCATCGCGAATGGAGACTATACAGTGAACGTGAGTAATGCAAGATCCTGTGGAATCATAAAGACTGAGCTGATTGGACTCTTAATGACTGTGGATGCAGTGGGGCGTGAGTAACAAATATCCACTCTAGTTCTTTATGGAAACCTATATGGTTATATAGTGTTGATGTGGATGTGATGTTTGTTATGATGATGTGTTATGAAGATGGTGATGCTGTGTTAATATTGTTGTGTTGGACATTGCTCTAAATGAACTGTGATTATTGTAAATACACTGTGAAGAGACTGCAAAACTTGAATTTTGGTATTTTGGTTTTCTTGATGTTTACTCTTGCAAATTTTAAGGATGCATGTTGTGTGACAAAAAGTGAAGTAATGTGTGCATGTATCCTTTGTTCACTTTCCTTATGACTTGTTTTGACCTGACTAAGTAATGACTTTTAGAAGGGATCAAAATGTTACTATTTTTACAGAGTAATTATACCTGTCTGGCACCACAGCAAAGATTTAAAGGGAAAGTGTTACAGTATGATACCTCTTCATTTACTGCCACGAATTGATGACGGTCAGATAAGTACGATTTGAACCATGCTAATGCACCTCCACTAATGCCAACATAATTTTCTAGTCTATTTAAAAGAATGTTGTGGTCGATAGTGTCGAATGCAGCGCTAAGATCCAGTAGAACTAATAGAGAGATACAACCACGATCAGATGATAAGAGCAGGTTGTTTGTAACTCTAATGAGAGCAGTCTCAGTACTATGATATGGTCTAAAACCTGACTGTAAATCCTCACATATAGCATTTTTCTCTAAGAAGGAACGTAGTTGTGATGATACTACCTTTTCTAATATCTTTGACAGAAAAGGGAGATTCGAGATTGGTCTGTAATTAATTAATTCAAGTTGTGTTTTTTTAATGAGAGGCTTAATAACAGCCAGTTTGAAGGTTTTTGGGACATATCCTAGGAGCCTGGATGGAACAGGGTCTAACATACAGGTTGTTCGTTTAGATGATTTAACAAGTTTATACAATTCTTCATTTCCAATAGTAGAGAATGAGTGGAATTGTTCCTCAGGGGATCTAAAGCATACTATCTGATGCGATACTGTGGCTGATAGCTCCATTTTATCTCTAATAGTTTCGATCTTGGAAGTAAAGTAGTTCATTAAGTCATTACTACTGTGCTGCTGGGTAATGTCTGCACCTGCTGATGTGATATTTTTTGTTAATTTAGCCACTGTATTGAATAAATACTTGGGGTTGTGTTTGTTTTCTTCTAAAAGAGATGAAAAGTAACCAGATCTAGCAGATTTTAAGGCTTTCCTGTAGGAGAGAGTATTTTCCTGCCAAGCAATACGAAATACCTCTAATTTTGTTTTTCTCCAGCTGCGCTCCATTTTCCGGGCTGCTCTCTTTAGGGCGCGAGTGTGCTCATTATACCACAGTGCTGGACTCTTTTCCTTAAGCGTAAAGGAGCAACCGTATCTAAAGTGCTAGAAAAGAGAGAGTCCATAGTTTCTTTTACATCAAGTTGTTCTGAGCTATTGGATATGCTAAGGAATTGAGATAAATCAGGAAGATTACTTACAAAGCAATCTTTTGTGCTAGAAGTGATGGTTCTACCATATTTGTAACAAGGAGTTGGCTTTACACCTTTAGCTATATGGAATATACACAAAACTAGATAATGATCTGAGATATCATCGCTCTGCTGCAAAATTTCAACGCCACTGACATCAATTCCATGCGACAGTATTAAATCTAGAGTATGATTTCGACAATGAGTAGGTTCTGACATGTTGTTTAACACCAATAGAGTTCAGAATGTCTATAAATGCTGATCCCAACGAATCTTATCAACATGGATATTAAAATCACCAACAATTAAGCCTTTATCTGCAGCCAGCACTAACTCTGATAGAAAATCAGATGTCCTAACAGATATCTTCAACACCTCGCTGAGCCAGGCAGTCATCCCCACATGTCTAAAATCCACAACAATCATACCGGTACCAAAGAAATCACCTGTGTCCTGTTTAAACGACTACCGTCCCATAGCACTGACCCCAATCATGATGAAGTGCTTTGAGAGGTTAGTCATGCAAAAAATCAAAAACAGCCTCCCCAACACACTCGATCCGCTCCAGTTTGCATACCGTCCAAACCGCTCTACGGATGACGCAATTTCCTCTACCCTCCACCTGGCTCTTACCCACCTAGAAAACAAAGACTCCTATGTTAGAATGCTGTTCATTGACTTCAGCTCGGCATTCAACACAATAATCCCACAACAGCTCATAAACAAACTAAACCTGCTGGGCCTTAACAATTCCCTCTGTAATTGGATCCTGGACTTTTTAACCGGAAGACCTCAGTCAGTCCGTGTCGGCCACAACACCTCGAGCACTACCACACTAAGCACAGGTGCCCCACAAGGCTGTGTGCTCAGCCGCTGCTCTTCACGCTGCTGACCCATGACTGCACTGCCAAGTTCAGCTCCAACCACATCATCAAGTTTGCTGATGACACAACAGTGGTAGGTCTCATCAGCAACAACGATGAAACGCACTACAGAGAGGAAGTGGCACAGCTGGCTGAATGGTGTGGCGCCAACAATCTGTCCCTAAATGTGGAGAAGACAAAGGAGGTTGTGATGGACTTCAGGAGGAGGAACTCCACTGACCACACCCCACTGACCATCGACAGCTCGACTGTGGAGAGAGTCAGCAGCACTAAATTCCTGGGGTGCACATCACGGAGGATCTCACCTGGACCACCAACACCATGTCACTCTCCAAGAAGGCACAACAGCGCCTACACTTTCTCCGCCGGCTGAAAAGAGCAAGTCTCCCCCCACCACCCATCCTCACCACATTCTACAGGGGCACCATTGAGAGTGTGCTGACCAGCTGCATCACTGTCTGGTACGGGAACTGCAGTGCTGCTGACCGCAAGACCCTCCAGCGGACAGTGAACACGGCTGCAAAGATCATCGGTGCCCCTCTCCCATCCATCCTGGACATTTTCCTTGCACGATGCTCCAGCAAAACCAACAGCATCGTGAAGGACCCCACCCACCCCTCCCAGTGTCTCTTCCAGCTCCTACCATCAGGAAGACGGTACCGGAGCATCAGAGCCCGCTCCGCCAGACTGCTCAACAGCTTTTTCCCCCAGGCTGTGAGAGCCCTGAACTCAGATCACCCCACCCCTTCTGAAACCCCATGCAACCCCCTACCTCCTGAAACATGGACCCCCCCCCCTCCAAAACCCCCCCCCCACAACCTTACCTCATCAAAGAAAAATACTGTGAACTTTTTTTTGTGCAATTCAAGTGTGCTACACACAGGTGAGTGGGCCCGTACAAACCACCTGTAGTAACACACTCTCCTCTATGCACTAGACACTTTTCTTACATTGCTATATGTACACAATCCCACAAAAGACTAATGTATGTTTACATGCTCATGCACCACTACAAATCATCTTATACTGTTCCCCAGCCAGCTGCTTGACTCACAATGTTTCTCTCTGCACATGTACAGTATTTATGTGAAGCATTCGCATAGTTTGTATAGTTTGTATTTTTTATCTTTATCTTAGTTGTATAGGGTAAACATTTATATATATATAGTAAACTTAGTCAACATCTGTCAGTAGGTTAGTCTGTGTATAGGTTTATAGTGTTCTACTTCATTGTTGTATGTCTGTATTTATGTAGCACCGTGGTCCTGTGAGGCACGACATTTCGTTCCACTGCATGTCCCCACATGTAGCGGAATGACAATAAAGCTCAACTTGAACTTGAACTTGAAAATCAGGGAATTCTTTAATAAAGTCTGTATGGTGCCCTGGTGGCCTGTATACAGTAGCCAGTACAAACATCACAGGGGATTTTTCATTAACACTTGTTTCTTTGGATAACGTTATATGAAGCACCATTACTTCAAACGAATTATACTTGAAACCCGACCTCTATGAAATGCTGAAAATATTGCTATAAATTGTAGCAACACCTCCCCCTTTACCTTTTGGACACGGCTCATGTTTGTAACAGTAATTTTGGGGGGTAGACTCGTTTAAAGTAATGTAATCATCTGGTTTTAGCCAGGTTTCTGACAAAGCACATCTAGTTTATGGTCAGTGATCATCATTTACAAAAAACACTTTCGTAGAAAGGGACCTGATATTCAGTAAGCCAAGCTTTATAATTTGTCTCTCTGTTATATACATGTTTTATTTGTTGAACATCAATTAAATTGTTACTCAGAAATTGGTTTGAACGTTTTTTGCATTTTCTAGTTCAGGGAACAGACAGTCTCTATAGTGTGATATCTAGGTGAAAGAGTCTCTATGTCTCTATAATTAACTGACTTCTGTGACGTGAGGCGGCTAGCAGACGGTCGGTTTAGCCAGTCTGTCTGCTTCCTGACCTGGGCTCCAGTTAGTCAAGTACGTACTCTAAGACTATGTGCCATATTTCTAGAGAGAATAGCGGCACCACCCCAGGAGGGATGAAGACCATCTCTTTTCAACAGGTCAGGTCTGCCCCAAAAAACTCGTCCAATTGTCTATAAAACCTATGTTGTTTTGCGGGCACCACTTAGACATCAAGCCATTGAGTGACGACAGTCTGCTATGAATCTCATCACCCGGTAAGCAGGGAGGGGCCAGAGCATATTACAGTGTCTGACATCGTACTTGCAAGTTCACACACCTCTTTAACATTATTTTTAGTGATCTCCGACTGGCGAAGTCGAACATCATTAGCGCCGGCGTGGATAACAATCTTACTGAATTTACATTTAGCATTAGCCAGCACTTTTAAATTTGCCAAGATGTCAGGCGCTCTGGCTCCCGGTAAACAATGGACTAATGGTGGCTGGTGTCTCTATTTTCACGTTCCGTACAATAGAATCGCCAATAACTAGAGCACTTTCACCAGGTTTCTCAGTTGGTGCGTCACTGAGTGGGGAGAACCGGTTTGATGTTTTGATCAGAACGAAAGAGCGGTGTTTTGACCTGCGACTAGGCCGCCTCACAGTGACCCAGTTGCCCTGCTGCACAGGCGCTAATACCGGAACCAAACAATGTACAGGAGTCCCTGAGCTAGTCGCATCCAAAGCAGTATCTACAGCCCTCACATTCTTACTATCCTCAACTAAAGTTTGGATGCGTGTCTCTAATTCTGAAACCTTCTCTGTCAGCCTAACTATTCCCTGCATTTATCACATGTGAATCCCTCGCTGCTGACAGAGATAGATAAACTGTACATGTGGCAAGCGGTGCAGGTGATGATGCAAGGAGAAGCCATTACGCACCGTGATTGTAGAGTAATTCCGACTCACCACAGTTGTTTGATGGACTCGGGGGGGGGGGAGAAGAAACAGTAGAAAACGTGAATGGACATGCGATTGACAAGCTAATAGGCTAACGTAATGCTAATGCGCAGCGCTCGCGGTTTAGATTAAGAGATTAAAGGTGGATGATGTCAAATTAGTTTTAAATCAGAAATATGGTGAGAATAAAATTATACTTTAGCGATTTAAAAAACAGATTATAGAGAACAACAGTAAGATTTCTTAAGATAAACAAAGCTACATGGAGCTACAAACAGCAGCACGGCAGGCAGGAACAGGAAGCGATCTCAACGGGAAGACACAGGGTATTTTATTTCTTTATAATTCTGATTGTTTTTGTCTGAAAAAAGAAAGTCCTATACACCAGGATGGCTTGAGGGTGAGGGTGGGTCATTTTCATTTTGGGGTGAACTAACCTTTTAATTTCTGTTTGTGTCTATTCACCTTAGACCCGAAGGTGCTGAAAGAGGAGAGTCAAGAACTGAATGAAAATGAAGAGACGTACCTGGTTGAGAACAATCCTGATTTCATAACGGAAGACAAATATTTTAACTGCTCACAGACTAAAAAGACTTCCACACAAAAAAGCGCTCAGAAGACAGGAACTAGAGGTTTCTCCTGCCAACACTGTGGAAAAAGTTTTACTCAAAATGAAACCCTTAAAAGACACATGAGAATTCACACTGAAGAGAAACCTTTCACCTGCAAACACTGTGGAAAGATTTTTACTCATAAAGGAAACCTTCAAAAGCACATACGAATTCACACTGGAGAGAAGCCTTATGTATGCCAACAGTGTGGAAAGTGTTTCACACAAATGAAAGGCTAAAAGTCCACATGAGAATTCACAATGGAGAAAAGCCTTTCACCTGCAAACAGTGTGGAAAAGGTTTCAGACAAAATGAAAGGCTTAAGGTCCACATAAGAATTCACACTGGAGAAAAGCCTTTCACCTGCAAACAGTGTGGAAAAGGTTTCAGACAAAATGAAAGGCTTAAGGTCCACATAAGAATTCACACTGGAGAGAAGCCATATACATGCACTCAGTGTGGAAAGAGCTTCACTGAGAAAAGAAACTTTGAAATCCACATGAGCGTTCACACTGGAGAGAAGCCTTTCACCTGCCAACAGTGTGGGAAGAGTTTCACACAAAAACAACATCTTAAAGTCCACATGAGCATTCACACTGGAGAGAAGCCTTTCACCTGCCAACAGTGCAGTGGGAAGAGTTTCATACAAAAACAACATCTTAATGTCCACATGAGAAGTCACACTTGATCACTTTTCATGTGGCATCCTATGTTTTTAACGACAGCGAGGAGTGCTATAGGTGCACAATAATTCATTTTTAAACTAAACTGCAGACCTCATGTTACGAGGATTTTTTTTTTTTTCGAGAACAATGATCATGATGTGCACTTACTTCGATATTATGGCGGACACAGCTGGACGGTGGACGAACGGTCAGTCCATTGTCCGGTTTGAATAGGACCAATGATAATATCTTACTGTACAACCACAGCCGCACGGAGGTGTTAATGTCATGTAAAGGCACCTCCAAAACATTATAAAAAATACCACTGTATTTGAAGGATACCATTAAAGGAAAATGGTAAGATTTGCACATATCCTTTTTAAAATACTCAGTCAGAGTCAGACAATTGTATTTACACTGCAAAAAATATAGGCTTATTATATCAGCTGTTTCCACAAAAAATAGATGTTCACTGTAGGAGTCATGCTTACTATCTTATTTAATTTTTCTATATGTTCATTTAAATATTAGTTTGCTGTTTAATTGTTAATGTTGTTTATTTCTCTGAGTGTGTGTGCCCTCTATAGGTGTGAAGGGAAAATGTTTAAAAGGATATGCCACCCCTGACAGGAGGGGGGCGCTGGTGCGAGAGCATACAGTCTTTCGACCGTGCGCATGGAGCTAAGATGCAACAAGCCTGCAATTAGCCTTTAAGTTGTTTGTTTGTTTTATGTTGCAATTCAAGCTAATTTTGGTTTAATAAACTTCAGTTATTGTTTGGAACTTCAAGTCTTTCTGGATCTATTCATGCTACTTTGCATGCGTCGGATTATTGCATCAACACCTCCCACAGTGGCCAAGAAACAAGGGACAAAATTGGAAAGTTGAAGCTTGTTTTTACCACTACATCACGTCGAAAGACTTTGCTTTGAAAATGGAACTTGTTTGAGAAGAGGATTCATTTTGTACTTGAATGGAATGGATAGACCAGGGTTCCTCAAATCTTTCCCTGGAGGGCCAATCTGCTGCAGAGTTTAGCTCCAACCCTGATCAATCTCACATACCTGTGATTTTCTAATGATCTTGAAGACTCTGATTAGCATACTCCGGTGTGTTTGATTAGGGTTAGAGCTAAACTCTGCAGGAGTGGGCCAGATTTGAGGATCCCTGGGATAGACTGTTTGAGACCACATGGCATTGAGACCGCATGGCATTGGAGGCAGCAAACAAAGGAAACTTCTCAAAGAGGTATGTGCTTGAGGATGCAATTTGCTGAGCTAATGCCGAGTTAAATTTGAATGTTATTGGAAAGACTTTCAAGTTTGATCCTGCAGACAGTGAAGAATTTAAAGATCTTGATGTGTGTGATTTTTAAAGAAGAATCAAAGGAGATTTGAAAAAAGTTTGTCTTTGGAAAAAGGATATTTGCTTGTTTGAGGCAAAATGGAGGAGTCTGATGTAGAACAATCCTCTTGCTCAGCTCAGAAGGACTTGAATGTGGTTGCTGCTGGTTTAAAAGCCTCCAGAGCAGGCAAGATGGCACATCATACAAGGCGAATGAATATTGTTAATTCTTTGATGGCTGATGCTGAATATTTGGAAGAGGTAAAAGGGAACATGTTGAAGTTCAGTGAACAGCATGTTGAATTCAAGTCTCTTCAAGAATCCTATGTTCAAGTGTTAAGTGAAGAGGATAAAGCTGAAGACTTGAGAACCTGGTATGAACCAAGAATGAAGCAGGTTGATACGTTTGTTTCTACTGTTGAAAGGTGGATGTCTAATGTTCAAGAACCTGACTCTCAAGCCAGTACTCAAGTTTATTCTGCTCTAAAAGTGTCTGACCAGCTAAGTGAAGATAATGCCACAGTGGTTTCGTCTGTGCGTAGTAGTAGATCCAGCAGATCAAGTTCAAGCAGAACAAGTGTGTCAACATCAACTTCAGCACGTATCTCTGCAGAGTCAGAGAGGGCAGCATTACTTGCAAAAGCCAATGAACTGCAACGAAAACATGCTATAGAAAAGGAAGAAGAAGAACTTAGAAAGATGAAGGCGGTATGGGAAGTTCAAGCAGAAATTGCAGGCACCACAACTAAAATTGAGTATCTCAAGAATGCTGAAAACTCTGTGACAAATGATCATGTGGTCACCAAAGGTCCCATGAATGTGTATTGTGATGTTTTTTGTTGAATAAAACCCCACTAAGTGCTACAAACACACAAGTAGTAAGGCTAAAATAGACTTTTCATGCACAACTCTCTACAGAGAACAAGTAGTCAAGTCAAGTCACCTTTATTTATATAGCGCTTTTAACAATACAAATTGTGTCAAAGCAACTGCACAATATCAAAATGGGAAAATGGTGTCAATAATGTAAAATGACAAGATTAAACACTCAATTTTCAGTTAAAGGCATTTCATTATTGAATTCAGTGATGGCATCGTCCAGCTCAGTTCAGTTCAAAAAGTTTCTGTTCAATCAAGTCGACGATATTGCTGGGAATGAAGTGTCCTCAACTAAGCAAGCCAGAGGCGACAGCGGCAAGGAACCAAAACTCCATTGGTGACAGAACGGAGAAAAAAACCTTGGGAGAAACCAGGCAACAAGTAGAGAATCATCTTCATCTAGTATCATTCAAGAATCTGATCTTGCTACAATTCTTCAAAAACAAAACAACCTGACAGACATGCTTGTGAAACAACAACTTCTTTCCACGTTACCAAGGGGAGAAATTCCAGTTTTTAATGGAGATATTCTGCAGTACAGGGCTTTCCTTCATTCTTCTGAGCACATCATAGAAAGTAAAACTGATGACAGTGAAGACAGATTGCACTTTCTCATTCAGTACACAAGAGGGCTACCACAGGAGCTTGTAAGAAGCTGCCAACACATGACTCCGAGCAGAGGCTACCAAAAGGCAAAGCAGCTGTTAAAGAAACACTTTGGTAAAGAATATAGGATTTCATGTGCTTATATAGAGAAAGCACTCTCCTGGCCTTCAATTAAATCAGAAGATCCAAAAGCTTTACAAGCCTTCTCATTGTTTCTTAGAAGCTGCTGCAATGGCATGGAAGACTTGCAGTTCATGGAAGAACTGGACACAGTCGCCAATATGAGGAGTATCGCTCTCAAGCTCCCATACAAGCTCAGAGAGAGGTGGCGTACAAAGGCATTCGAATTACTAGAACAAAGGAGTCACAAGGTAAAGATGCTAGATCTTGTCAGCTTTATTGAAAACCAAGCTAACATTGTCTCAGACCCAATATTTGGTGATATCCAAGACTCAAGCCCAAGTAAAGGAAAGCCCAAAGTGCTAGTTAAGCCCAAATCCAAAAGCAGTTTTGCCAGCAATGTGCAAGTGAAACAACCACAGACATCAACTAAGAGTTCACCACCACCATCATGCCTCTACTGTAACAATGGACATGAATTGATGTCATGCTTGCAATTTGAAAAGCAGCCACAAAGGGAAAAGTTAAACTTCATAAGACAGAATGGAATCTGCTTTGGGTGCTTGACCAAAGAAGGACATGTGAGTAAAGACTGCACAAAGCATCTTACCTGCACCGTATGCAACAAACAGCATCCAAGTGTACTACACATCAAACCACCGGAATCATCCAAACAACTTAAGAAAACGCCTGCGAGTAGCACGCAGGTATCTCTTCAAGATAGCATACTGGAGTCAGAAAACCACAGAGTGCCTGCTGTCGATTGTACCAGTACAGATTAAAAGTTCAAAAGGAAGTAAGATTCTGCACACATATGCCTTTCTTGATCCTGGAAGTTCGGCAAGCTTCTGTACAGAGGATCTTATGAAGAAACTCAGCATTACTGGAAGAAAGAATAACATTCTTCTTCAAACGATGAGCCAGGATAAGTCTGTGCCCTCTTATACTGTCAGTGGGTTGGAAGTTTCTTCACTGGAAGAAAATGACTTTATTCCATTGCCTGACATCTACACACAATAGAGTACCTCTTTGCTAACCTAAGTTTGTCTCTTCTTAATGATGATTCTGGTCTCTGTATAAGCTTAATACAAAAGAGAATGTTGTTTGCTGGTTTTACGGCAGCGAAGAAAGGAAAGGGAAAGGGAAGTGGTGTGTGGCCAAGTATGGTGACCCATACTCGGAATTTGTCCTCTGCATTTAACTCATCCAAGTGCACACTCACAGCAGTGAACACACACCCGGAGCAGTGGGCAGCCATGTTGCGGTGCCCGGAGAGCAGTTGGGGGATCGGTGCCTTGCTCAAGGGTCTCACCTCAGTCGTGGTATTGAAGGTGGAGAGAGCACTTGTTATTCACTCCCCCCACCGACAAAACCTGCCGGACCTGGGAATCGAACCTGCAACCTTTGGGTTACAAGTCCAACTCTCTAACCATTAGGCCACGGCTGCCCCAAGACAATGGGGCAATAATACAGAACTGGTTTACGCCACACATGTGTGGAAAAACATATTGGATCCATAGCCTCCTGCAAATAGTGTCCTGTGAATGTACAACAGCATGAATTAATGGGGCCAAGCCTTCCACTATTGATGCTTGGCAGTGTTTTTCCTCTAATATACGTGATTATATAAAGGAATGACTTGTTGTTGTTTTTTTGTCTATCTCCCTCTCTCTCTCCCTTTTGATTGGACTTTTGGAATAGGGAGTATATGTTTGTTGTTTTGTGTTTTGTTTGTTTTGAATGGATATTGTGTTGTGATGTGTGTGAAAATACTGATAAAATCACATACTGATAAAAAAAAATGTATAGCCTGAATGCAATGTAAGTCGCTTTGGATAAAAGCGTCTGTTAAATGCATAAATGTAAATGTAAAATAAATAAAAAATGTTGATAAAAAATAAAAATGCTTTACTGCTCAGAGGTTGCTCTTTATTTTTTTTGATTACATTGGGGTTTTTCACCTTTAATGGTCAGGACAGTAGGAGTAGAGACAGGAATCGATTATACAGGTGAGAATTGAACAAGAGCAGGAAAGTACCTTTAGCTGGGATTCAAACCCATGCTGTCTGAGGAGCAGTTGTGCCTTCATGACGATGTGCAGCCCACAAGGCTATGACTCTGATAAAAGCTCGGGATACTAAGGGGTGATTCTCTTATGTCTCATTGAGATATCAGCTTTGTCTTAAGATGTCTTCAGCTTTATTTTAGGAAAAACATTAAACTTTTAGTAATATTTTAAATACTAAAACTATAATTTAAATAGCATTAAACATTTCAGAATATCAAGGGTTACTAGTTTAAATGTTTAAATTTATCTTCAATGTCCAGCGTTGTATTTTTGTCTTATACAGCCCATTTTTGTATGTATGTAAATCTAGGTAATGTTTTCCTCTGTTAAATCATTTTGTAAAAAAAAACTTCAAATATGACAATGACAATGCAAGTATTTTCTTTGATTGAAATGGTGTGGATAAATTACATTGCCTCCTGAGACGAAAACCTTAACACTCTCACAATGGTCTCCTTTGAAGATTTAGAAGAGATTTTTATACACCGTGCTCAGAGTTTTCTCCTTATCTAAAGACTCAGATGCTGGATCTCTCCTATGTGTCTCCTCAAATGTTTAGAAGAGTTCTCAACAACATCACACGCTGTGCTCAGATTTTTCTCCTACACTAAAGACTCTGGAGCTCTCACATTTGTCTGCTCTAAATTTCAGAAGTGATCGCAATAACTTTACAAAGTGTGCACCAAGTCAAATGCCTCACTAATGAAGGCGGAGGTCCTGGTTTTCTGGTTGACTGTGTTTTTGGTTGGATAAATTTCAGAGTTTTTTTCTCAGAGCCTTACAGTCTGAATCAAACCATCTATCAGTGTCCAATTTCTTTGCTTTTATAATTCTCATATCACTTCTTTGTGCTGTTTTGTAGAATATGCAATTTAAATCTTTCATTGCTTGATTGATGCCGAATTGATTTTAGTGTATTCCTGTATTCAGTGGTGGAAATGGCCAAAATTCACTGGGGGGACTCTAGCTTGGAAGGGATAGGGAAAGGAGTGGGTGATAATGTAAGCATTATTAATGTGCTCTTGTGTTTAATAAAAAATAAATAAAAATAGGAGCACCTTCTGATCAATGACAAAAATGTACCTTCACGTTATGAGGCAATATTTGAATCCTTAAAGTGATTTGTAGGGAACCTTTGTAGTAGCATTTTTTCTAACCTTATTATATGTGTAGTCTTTGATGTCAAATTCATACATTTATATTTAGGGTTAGAGCACCGTTGGTGTGAGGACTCTATTGGGAATTGCTCTGTTTCTTCTTCTTCTTCTTCTCCAAAGTGAATGACACCATTACCTACAAAAAAGTCTCTTGGTACAAAATCCAAAACCCAACAGGAAGTACATTATTTTGAATTTCCGGTACGATTTTTGTTTAGTTTTTGCCATTTCCAGGCCTCGTACTAGTTAATCGGATCATCTTCAAATTTGGTGAGGGTTATCATAAGGCCTTTGTGACGTTAAATTGCGAAGATCTTGAGTTTTCGTCAAAGGGCATGTCCCTGGTGGCCTGACAAAGTTTGATGTTTCGCCATGAAACAGGAAGTTGCTGTAACTCAGGCAATGCCTGCCTAACACATGTTCATGCTCATATTCAGTTATAGTCATAGCGCCACCTGCTGGCAACAGGAAGTGTCATGTTTAACACTGTTATGGACTCCTAGGAACAATTAAAAAGCATCAAAAAGGGATAAATAGGCTGGCAACATCCTAGAAACATGATAAAACATGCTAGCAACACTTAGCTAAGTGCTAAAGCATGCTATTAATGCAGTGAAAATGGAAGTGACATGTTTAACACTGTTATGGACTCCTAGCAACATATTGAAACGTGTCAGCAAGTGTTAAATAGGCTGACAACATGCTAGAAACATGATAAAACATGCTAGCAACACTTAGCTAAGTGTTAAAGCATCCTATTAATGCAGTGAAACAGGAAGTTGATGTAACTCACTATTAGCAACACAGTAAAATATGCCATTGTGTGCAAAACATGCTAGAAACATGCTCAAACTTGCTAGCAACACTTAGCTAAGTGCTAAAGCATGCTATTAACGCCATCAAACAGGAAGTTGTTGTAACTCATGCATACAATGTCCAATCTGCCTCAAACTTCACATGTTTGATTAGAGTCCTGGCCTGAAGACATCTACATGCTCATATTCGGTTATAGTCATAGCACCACCTGCTGGCAACAGGAAATTACTTGTTTTACACTAACTTACACATGCAATGTCTGATCTGCACCAAACTTCACATGTTTGACAAGAGTCCTGGCCTTAACACATCTTAAGGCCAATATTCATTTATAGTCATAGCGCCACCTGTTGGCAGCAGGAAATTTGGCATATATAAATAACTTTGACATATTCCTCCTATATTTTCCACTTTAAAAGCATATTGCCTGCTGTTCACTGTTTAACTATGGCCACCGGGTGGCGGTGAGCCCGGATGCGAGGGCCCTTTCATCGCTGCTTGCAGCTTTAATTATAAACGTTACTTTTTTAAGTAAAACAATAAATTGAACTGAACAATAAATTGTTTAAGAGGCTCAGAAGTGGCATGAATGCATTTAAATTCATATGATATTTTAAAATGAAAATAAATGAGCCAGTAGGTGGGGGCAAGTCACTGACTTTGTCACAGATTCATTCATTCAATCGATTCATTCAAACAGCTGATTCATTCAGGAATGACGCAAGTGACTGTCGTTGTGCATGGGTGATTGAATCATTGACCTAACATTCATATATACGTATGTAACCCAGTGTAAATGGGGTAATATAATAAATGAGTCAGTGATTTGTTAAATTTGTTTATTTTCATATTGTACATTTTTCCAGTTCTGTAAAAGAAATATCATTGTAGTGTCACTTGACATGTAAAATGTTTACTTAATCTTATAAAGTGAAAGTTATATAGTCTCACCGGGTGTATTGTGGAGGTGCCGAAGAAGAAGGGGATGACGTCGGACTAGGAGGGAAAAAAGGCAGTGCGCGGAGAGCGCGAGGAATAGAGACAGTAATATGTGAATAACATATTTCTGGGTTGACGTCTGATAGATTAGGGTGACTAATCCTTATGAGCTATCAGATTATATCTCAACGCTGACTAGTGCTTGGACTAAAGGCTCAATTCGGTTGATTCACGGACAGTTTGGACTTTGGAGTCTCAAGGTGCGTTCACACCAGACGCGAATGAAGCGTTAAGCGTGAGTGATTTACATGTTAAGTCAATGCAAAGACGCGAATAGACATCTTGCGGCGCGGTTCGCGTGAATGATGCGGCGCGAATTGAGCATTTCGGGCGAGTTGAAAAATCTGAACTTTGGCGGATATTCGCGCCGCGTTAACCAATCAGGAGCTTGCTCTAGTAGTGACGTGATTACGACGTAGCGAGCAGAGGAATCCGAAACAACAATGGAGGACAAAATAATCATTGCTGTATGTGGACACCCGGAGCTGTACGATACATCTTCATACTGTTACAGAAACATGAATAAAAAGGATTTAGCTTGAAAGAAAGTGAGTGAACATGATATTGCTGTGATCTAAAGCTCTGTGTATTAACAGAACCTGCTTTACTGACGAGATGTGCATGACAATCACATTAGATTTATCGTGCAGCCCTAATTTTTGTTTGTTTGTTGATCACAAAGTACAAAGTAGATGAGGAAAACTAGGATGCCGGTTGTATTCAAAGCGCCACCATTACCGGCACTGTTTACAGTGGCAGAAGCCCCTCCCATGACGTGAATTCACGTCTGTTGTGAAGTCCCTGCTGAAAAAAAACAGCTAAAACCAGCCTGACCAGCCAAGACCAGCCAACCTGACCAGCTGAAACCAGCCTGAACAGCTAAAACCAGCCAAGACCAGCCTGACCAGCTAAGACCAGCCAACCTGACCAGCTGAAACCAGCTAAAACCAGCCTGACCAGCCAAGACCAGCTAAGACCAGCCAACCTGACCAGCTGAAACCAGCCAAGACCAGCCTGACCAGCTGAAACCAGCTAAGACCAGCTAAAACCAGCCAAGACCAGCCTGACCAGCTAAGACCAGCCAGCCTGACCAGCTAAAACCAGCCAAGACCAGCCTGACCAGCTAAGACCAGCCAACCTGACCAGCTGAAACCAGCTAAAACCAGCCTGACCAGCTAAAAATGTGGTCAAAACCCCTCTAAAACCAGCCTGATAAACCAGCTATGACCAGGCTGGGAGACCAGCTAAAACCAGCCTGGCCAGCTTAGGCTGGTGTTAGCTGGTTTTTTCAGCAGGGGTGAATTTCACGCGCGAATGAAGCGAGTAAATTCAAAATGTTCAAGCATCCAACTACGCGCGATTTATTCGCGCAAGTCGTGTCTGGTGTGAACGCACAGTCACGCTGGCCTCTAGCCGCTAGCGCGAGTGCTGTGCGGGACGAGCGACTGTACACGTTTGTTGATTAAACAGACTGGAAGTACAGTCTGGGCCGTAAGTCTGGATAAAGTGCTGCACCGAGACTGAGAGAGCGCTGCACGATCTACGTTGATGGGGCTATTGCATAAGTGCGCGGTGAGCTAATTCCTTGTATTTATTTTATTTTGCTCCTAGGAGTGAAGTAGCCACGACGAGTTTAGGCTACTACGAACCCAAGCGTCGATCCAGGCCTGCAACGAGAACTATGTTTAATTTGATTTCTGCCGGCTGTTAGTTTATTTAATTATTTAATGTCAATTGTCTTTTGATTATCTTCCAATTCATATCTTTGTGTTTACTATTCTATTTATATTCAGTAAAGTTGATCTATTTGCTTTAATTGTTGTTACTTATTCTGTTATTTTATTTCCCTTTATCACTGCAAGTTTATTTGAGAACACCAGCAAACCAATTAATATTTTGCCCTTATTAGAATAACGGACATTTAAGTGTCTATTAGATTAAACTCAGGTTAGCCTTCCCCCATAAGCGTACTTATGGGGGCGCTACATATAACTTATAAATCATTATATGTACAATTAATAGGAGTTATTAAGATTGATGTGATTTGGAATTATTAAAATGTGCTTGAAACAAAAATATAAACTTGCATAATAATTATGCACGCACTGTACAAATAAATTGTCTTTTCATTTTCAATGTGCTTTTCATTGTTCTTTTGTGTTTGATTTAAGGTTTTCTCACATTACACTTGAGAAAGTTTCAATGCAAGTTAATTTTGAATGCATTTTGTTAAAGATTAACCTAAATATATCCTGATGTTGATCTTTGACCTGTTTTAACACACCAAAGGTGATCAGAAACTCACTGACTAGGACGAGGCTGACTTGTTATTTCTCCTTTCTTTCTCATTATCTCAAAAGCAAAAAGGAATCAGCGATCAGTGGACCGTTTTAGAAACAAAATACTTCACCATATTTCAGAAAGTTCAGATTGCTGGAGCTCAAACAGTGAAAATGGCTTCACAATCTCAAGATGACTATATTTGTCCCATGTGTCATGAAATCTTCAAGAATCCTGTTCTTCTGTCATGTAGTCACAGTGTCTGTAAAGAGTGTCTTCAACAGTTCTGGAGAACCAAGGAAACTCAGGAGTGTCCCGTCTGCAGGAGAAGATCCTCAAATCAACATCCTCCTCTTAATCTTGCATTAAAAAACTTGTGTGAGTCGTTCCTGAAGGAGAGAAATGAGAGGCGTTCATCAGGATCTGAGGAGATCTGCAGTTTACACAGAGAGAAACTCAAACTCTTCTGTCTGGAGGACAAACAGCCGGTGTGTTTTGTGTGTTTTAACTCACAACAACATGACAATCACAAATTCAGACCCATCGATGAAGTTGTTCCATCATATAAGGTAAGACCAATGCCTCTTTTTTCATACGGAAAGAACAGTAAGTAGTCATTAAACACAGATATCATTGCATTCATGCACGCAGTATTTCTCTCTGCATTTTTACTCACCTTCATATGATGCATAATGTACTGTGGAAAAAGTATTTGCTCCCATGTTGATGTTTTTGTGTACATCTCATACTATATAGTCTTAGACCTTCAAATGTAATACAACACAAAATAAAGACAACCTGAGCAGTGTTGGCTCGTTACTCAAATAATGCAATATATTACTCAATACTAGTTACTCCTTTCAAAAGTAATATTGTTACTTTACTTGTTACTTTCTGGCAGCAGTAATTAGTTACATTGTTTCTTCACGCCACACAGAAGTTGTAACAATGTATCTTCCACATAAATATTACTAATAACATATTTCTGCCTCATCATTTGACCAAAATCCACATCGGATCGCAGTTATTACAAACACTCAATAATTAATAGTGACATTCAAGTAGAAGTGTTGTATTAATCTCATTAATTGTCATGTGTTATATTATATATTTCATTATGTAATATCTGAATGTTTGAAGACTGATCTTTAATATAAAATGATCAGGGATGTAAAACCAGAGTACAGTAATACACAACAGTGCTCAGATCATGTGCGAGTCATGAAAATTATGAAAATAAATCTAGAAATATTTGACTGTTGGATTTTAAATCAGCGGGTCGAGGCATCACAAGTAACTAAGCTGTTTTATGGATGATAACTGTAATATTATTACTGAAATCTTATTAGTAATTAGTTACACTACTAGTTACTGCAAAAAGTAATATTATTACAGTAACTAAGTTACAGTAACTACCCAGCAGGCACAAAACAGGCACACAACGTCATAAGACGTTGATATTTGGTTAAATTTTGGTTGCGACGTCGGGTGACCAAAATCCAATGTAAATCCAACGTCTAATGTCAATGTTAAATTGATGTCCAATACCGACGTCAGCTGACGTTGAGATTTTGTTGTTTTTAGGTTGTGTAACCAAAATCCAACGTCAAATATTGACGTCAACCCGATTTTCATTTTCAACCAAAATGCAACGTCTGTCTGACGTCATGTCCAACGTCAACCTGACGTTACATAGACGTCTGGTTTCTGCTGGGTAGTTAGTGCCCAACACTGAACCTGAGTAAACACAGAAAACAGTTAAATCTTCAATATTTTTTGGCTCTTTTGAGACCTCTTTGATGAGCCATTTGTATGAAGGTTCACTACAGTGCCCACTTTCTCCCATTTGGAGATAGGTGAAGTTCTTTGAATTCAGTCAAGTTAGGTTTAACATCAAGCAGTTCAACAAATATCAGCAAATGTGTCATGTCATTTTAAAAATGTCATCAACTATAAAGCAGCTCTACCGACCCTAGCTAAGCAAGCCAAAGGCGACAGTGGCAATGAACCCAAACTCCATCAGGTGACACAAATGGTGATGGGATGGATCTCATCAAGGTCTTCACTGGCAGTGTTGTGGACACCCACTGGAGCAACTCTACCATCTGGTCTGGATAGGGACTGGATGCATCTGACTGTCAACCTCAGAATAAAGGAGAGACAGACTAACATAAGTGTAGATGCAATTCTTCTTATGATGTAACCAGGGAAATGTCCCTGATTCCAGATGCTCTAATTAACGCAGCCTAATGTCCCTTTATAGAGAGTTTCATTGCATAGTTGTGTTTGTGCATTTTGTGTTTGCTAAGGCAAAGAGTGTCTTTAATCTAGTTTTAAACTGACAGAGTATGTCTGCCTCCCGAACAATGCTGTTCCAGAGACTGGCCCAAATTGGCCCATTGACGGAATCCAATGGTGGTTGAAGGTTTCCTGCATGTTCGGTCTTTTACTTGCGCTTCTGCAAAGTTCACTTAATTTATCAAGATTTAGTTTCAATCTTAGTCTATCTCCGTGTTTAATCTGACTCCAGTTTTAAGTGATTATTAAATTTAGGCTGTATTTCGAATTAAAAACTGATCACAAATATCAATTATTTATTAATTTAGACATTTGAATTTTCAATTATTTGTCCATTAAGGACCCTGTGTCGCACAGAAATTCACTTGGCCGGTATGATCTATCCTGGACGCAGATTTGCGGAAACACCAGACTGCACTTTAATCTACTAGAAATAATGATTTCAGATGAGTTCAGAATAAATCAAATATAACATTTTATTTGTCAGGTAAAAATGTATCATGCCAATTACATAATTAAACAATGAGAATCGAATTCAGAATAACGTTCTGTTCCAATAAATACATAACATCGATTGCTCAAAGATGAATCTAAGAGATGCATATCTAACAGCACAGAGACCCACAGCAGCATTGAGAGATTTGGATGTAGAGCTCCAGAGACTCACTCAAAGTGTGTGTGTTTTCTGGTTACATAATCCCAAATGACTATAATGCCTAGGGTGACCATACAAGCCATTTTTACGGGACGCACCCTTGCCAGGATTTCTATATTGCCTAAATTATCCATGTTTTGGCTGTTTGCACTGTGCAGATCGGTCGTTGTATGACATTATTTCACGAGAGCTTTTGAGAACAGAGCAGACGGCTCCTTATGCTTTCAAATCGCTGTCGCGGTACTTTGGTGTCATACAATGATCGGTGCACGGCTTCAATTCGAACGAACGAACAAACGTGTGTGCGTATTTGCATCACTTTGATCGTTCTCACCTTCTCACACACCACGATTGGTCGATTTTGTACAATACCTGCATGTTATTGGTCAAACTACTTTGGATGTTTTAGGCAATATAAAAATCCTGGCCAGGACGTGTCCCGGATAAATGGCACATATGGACACCCTAATAATGCAACTTCCCTCATATATCTTGTGACTAGTGCTGTCAATCGATTAAAAAATTTAATCGCGTTAATCACAGTCATGGACTGTGATTAATCATGATTAATCACAAATTTAAAATACTAGGATTTACCTGTAAATGTGTTGAAATAAAGAAATGCATAACAAACTAGTTTAAGTTAGTAACCTTAACCTTTCACCAAACATAATCCTTATTATTCTTTTATCATTATTCAGTTGTTTTTATTCAGCCATTATCATCCTTTATACTGGCATTAAACGCTTACCAAGCCACATCACTTCAATCCCAGAATGCATTTACTCAACTATTATCAAAAGTATTTCTAAATAAATACAACAAAACATTTTCTTGCGACCTTACGTGAAGTATTATGACAAAATGCATTAAAGGCTAGACGGCAAAACTCCTTCATGCAGGTTACAAAATCATGGCTCATACGAGCCACCACAGCAAATCTGGTCATCTGTCATGGTGAAAGAGAGATGAAGACGATGAATAACGGTCCAAAACACAAAGTTTAATAATACTATTCCAACAAGCAGGCAAACAGGCAGAAGCAAAACACACTTAACGCAACAGTGACTGGACACAGAATGAAAGGAAGGTACAACCTGAGGTAATTAATCAAACACAGCTGAAAACAATGAACTCATAATGACGGTGACCAGGGGGCTGTTTCATAAAAGACTAAGAAAAGTGGGGATTAAAGTCCAAAACCTGACTTTAAATAACCTAACAAATCAATTGGGGCTAAAGCGGTTTCATAAATGACAATTTAAGTTTACTCAATCTCATTAATTCGATCCAGGTTCAATAAGTCAGGATAACTTGATGTGCACGCTTATTTTTAAGCAGCCCTTAATGTCGATCATGGATCAAATCGATCCACCATTGCAAACAGCAAATATTTGTGCTGTTTAATGCATTTGAGACGTTGAGTTTTCCTCAGTGCATAACTGACACGTCACAGATATATTTTCCACCTGTAAATTTGAGAAAGTCATGCAAATATATCAATTTTGCTGTCAGGAGTGGGCGAGCCTTATCCATCTGTTCTGCGCGCCAAACAGACGGAGCGCAATAGAATAGTAGCACAATAATTATGAATAAAATATGCATTCTGCTAAAATATTTGTTGTTGGACATTAAATGTGACACATGTAGAGTTTTAATCCTACTTAATTCAGTGATTTTAACTTTTAATTTAGTGTTTTTAATGCTTTAAAGAGCAATTTTAGATTGTAATGTTTTAATGTTCTACTAACAACCATAAAAGGCACAACTGTCATAAAACCCCAGAGAAAAGCTGCATGGCTATAAACTGCTGATCAACAGAATGCGCAAGTAGCAACTATGTTAAAATGTTTTCATATATCTTTAAAAAAAAGTCATTACATTTTGGGCACAATACATTAAATACAGTTGGTTGTAGCCAATTATTTATTTGATTATTTAAGTTACATTTTCTGTATACTTTTATTTTTGGACTAATAATGAAGTCAACTAATTGTATGTGAGAGAGTCAGTGGTAATATCAATGCGTTCCTATTGGTCAGTGTTAGAGGAGCTCAGCTTAACATGCTCCTGACCAGGTTAGTTTCTCAGCATAAGTTGCCACAGTGACTGAGCTTGAGCTATGGTAAATTTGCTTTCTGAAAACAAATCAAGTGACAATAATTCAGAATAACTGAAATAAGCCTGGCTTATTTGGTAAACTAATTTTATGAAACAGCCCCCAGGAGTGGCAGAAAAATGAAACAAAGGAATAAACGTGTGATGAATGAAAGAAAGTCCATGATAGCGAAAACAAACTGAACAAATCTGTGACAGGAGCTAAACCAGGGCTTCATAAGTAATCAGTATAATTTAAAAAAATGTATACGATGTTTATTAGGGAGCCAGTGCAGTGTTGACAGAACCGGGCTAATATATGGTCAGATTGTTTTAGTTCTAGTGAGCACTCTGGCTGCTGCATTTTGAACCAGTTTGGTTCAAAGTTTGTTTATTTGGCCTGCAGATCAACCACCCAGTAATTCCAGCCCGACCTCACGGCAATTCGTACATATTTTACGAGGTGGCTAATTCGTACGACCTCACTCGTACAAATTAATATGATTTTTGCTAAATCGTACTTATTTTACGAGTTGCCAATTCGTATGAATTTGTACGAATGACCTACACCTAACCCCGCCCCTGAACCTACCCATCACTGGGGTTTAGACAAATCGTACAAAATCGTACGAGTGAGGTCGTACGAATTAGCCACCTCGTAAAATAAGTACGAATTGCCGTGAGATAGTGTTGTACTATAATCTAGCTGTGAGGTCATGAATGCATAGATTAACTTTTCTGAATTAAACATTGACAACATATGTCTTAATTTAGAGATATTTCTAAGATGGAAAAATGGTTTCACAGATGCTAGATATATGGCCTTCAGATGACAGATTGCTGTTAAATAACACACCCAAGTTCTTGACTGATGATGAGGACTTAACAGAACATCCTTCGAGAATTAGAAAGAATTAAGCATGTAGATTTTTAGGTTCAATAATCAAAACCTCTTTATTTTCCTGAGTTTAGTAGTAAGAAGTTACTAGTGAATCAATTTTTAATATCAACTATGCATTTTGTGACTTTTGCAAATTGGTATGTTTCCTCTGGCTTTGAGGAAATATAGCAACACGTTCTCCCAACTCGTCACACATTGATGCTTGGCCAGGACCACTTGGCTTCGCTTTTTGATGATCACGGATCATTCTTCGACTTGCAGGGTCCTCCTTTGCTTTAAATAATAAACCCTTGGTGTCAATATGCCGACGCGCGATACTGGAAATTTTATCGTCATAATTAAATTATCTATTGGTATAACATTGCCATTATTGCATATATGTTGGGGTGTTATTTTTCAATGTAAGCAGTCACAGCAGTTTTATTTATATTACATTATTTACACATTTATGACCATGCAACCCTGCCCCTAAACCTACCATTTTGTCAATGAAACACAAGATAAGATACTGTAACGAGGCAGACGAGACGTGAGACATGCGGATCCAAGTGCAAGCTTTATTTGTAAAACACGGTCAAAAAACAGGCAGGGTCGAATAACAGCAAACTGTATCCAGAGGGCTAGACAAGAGAGGTAATCCACAACGTGAGCAATACAGGCAAGGCGCGAACAGAGTCCGAAACGGCAAGACAAGGGTTAATCCAAACAGACAATAGATCCAGGGCCGGCGGCTGACAGACGAGACGAGATAAACCAGGCAAGGATCAGGACACAGATGAAACAGACTATAAACAAGGTTAGGCTAGACTTAACTTCAAAAAACACGGAATGGCTCCGTAAGGTTGCTATCACTAGGAGAGAGATAAATGCAGACAATACTCGGCAGTGAGGGAGAGAGAGTCCAAGGCTTATAAAGAGTGTGTGATTGGGTGATAGTGATTGTGTGATAGTTCTCAGGTGTGAGCGTGATTAGTGCAATTAGTGTATGTCGTCAGTGCAATGGATGATGGGAAATGCAGTCCAGTGTGCTGTGTGGTGTGAGAGTCAATATGATGGAGAGGCGACCTCTGGTGGCTATCGGGCGGAAGGCCACAGACCGGATTCGTGACAGATACAATTACCGTCATGATTTATTCAAAAAGTATTAATAGTCCAAGTCTTCGGAGGCAAAACAAGTGATTTGTGAGAGTAATAGACGCGATCGCCGTCTCCGTCCGCCGTAAAGCTCTCCCTGTGTGCAGTCTCATGTGCACAAATTCAAAAAATGCCGCCAGAACGTCTGCCTTGGTTGTGACAGTCTATTGGCTCTGTGTGTCTTGTGACTGATTGCGTCATCAAGTCAAGTCAAGTCAAGTTGAGCTTTATTGTCATTCCGCTACATGTGGGGACATGCAGTGGAACGAAATGTCGTGCCTCACAGGACCACGGTGCTACATAAATACAGACATACAACAATGAAGTAGAACACTATAAACCTATACACAGACTAACCTACTGACAGATGTTGACTAAGTTTACTATATATATAAATGTTTACCCTATACAACTAAGATAAAGATAAAAAATACAAACTATACAAACTAT
Organism: Schizothorax lantsangensis; assembly: GCA_027422415.1. Lineage (NCBI taxonomy): Eukaryota > Metazoa > Chordata > Actinopteri > Cypriniformes > Cyprinidae > Schizothorax > Schizothorax lantsangensis. The sequence continues at coordinate 244,492 of JAPDDO010000113.1, forward strand.
GCGAATGCTTCACATAAATACTGTACATGTGCAGAGAGAAACATTGTGAGTCAAGCAGCTGGCTGGGGAACAGTATAAGATGATTTGTAGTGGTGCATGAGCATGTAAACATACATATACATATATTAGTCTTTTGTGGGATTGTGTACATATAGCAATGTAAGAAAAGTGTCTAGTGCATAGAGGAGAGTGTGTTACTACAGGTGGTTTGTACGGGCCCACTCACCTGTGTGTAGCGCACTTGAATTGCACAAAAAAAAGTTCACAGTATTTTTCTTTGATGAGGTAATGTTGTGGGGGGGGGGGGGGGGTCCATGTTTCAGGAGGTAGGGGGTTGCATGGGGTTTCAGAAGGGGGTGGGGTGATTGAGTTCAGGGCTCTCACAGCCTGGGGGAAAAAGCTGTTGAGCAGTCTGGCGGAGCGGGCTCTGATGCTCCGGTACCGTCTTCCTGATGGTAGGAGCTGGAAGAGACTGTGGAGGGGTGGGTGGGGTCCTTCACGATGCTGTTGGTTTTGCTGGAGCATCGTGCAAGGAAAATGTCCAGGATGGATGGAAGAGGGGCACCGATGATCTTTGCAGCCGTGTTCACTGTCCGCTGGAGGGTCTTGCGGTCAGCAGCACTGCAGTTCCCGTACCAGACAGTGATGCAGCTGGTCAGCACACTCTCAATGGTGCCCCTGTAGAATGTGGTGAGGATGGGTGGTGGGAGACTTGCTCTTTTCAGCCGGCGGAGAAAGTGTAGGCGCTGTTGTGCCTTCTTGGAGAGTGACATGGTGTTGGTGGTCCAGGTGAGATCCTCCGTGATGTGCACCCCCAGGAATTTAGTGCTGCTGACTCTCTCCACAGTCGAGCTGTCGATGGTCAGTGGGGTGTGGTCAGTGGAGTTCCTCCTCCTGAAGTCCATCACAACCTCCTTTGTCTTCTCCACATTTAGGGACAGATTGTTGGCGCCACACCAATCAGCCAGCTGTGCCACTTCCTCTCTGTAGTGCGTTTCATCGTTGTTGCTGATGAGACCTACCACTGTTGTGTCATCAGCAAACTTGATGATGTGGTTGGAGCTGAACTTGGCAGTGCAGTCATGGGTCAGCAGCGTGAAGAGCAGCGGGCTGAGCACACAGCCTTGTGGGGCACCTGTGCTTAGTGTGGTAGTGCTCGAGGTGTTGTGGTGGGCCGACACGGACTGACTGAGGTCTTCCGGTTAAAAAGTCCAGGATCCAATTACAGAGGGAATTGTTAAGGCCCAGCAGGTTTAGTTTGTTTATGAGCTGTTGTGGGATTATTGTGTTGAATGCCGAGCTGAAGTCAATGAACAGCATTCTAACATAGGAGTCTTTGTTTTCTAGGTGGGTAAGAGCCAGGTGGAGGGTAGAGGAAATTGCGTCGTCCGTAGAGCGGTTTGGACAGTATGCAAACTGGAGCGGATCGAGTGTGTTGGGGAGGCTGTTTTTGATTTTTTGCATGACTAACCTCTCAAAGCACTTCATCATGATTGGGGTCAGTGCTATGGGACGGTAGTCGTTTAAACAGGACACAGGTGATTTCTTTGGTACCGGTATGATTGTTGTGGATTTTAGACATGTGGGGATGACTGCCTGGCTCAGCGAGGTGTTGAAGATATCTGTTAGGACATCCGTCAGCTGTGCAGCACAGTCTTTCAGTACACGGCCAGGTATGTTGTCAGGACCCGCAGCCTTTCGTGGGTTAATCCTGGATAGGGTCTTCCTTACGTCGGCTGCAGACAGACAGAGCGCCTGGTCGTTGGGAGGTGTGGGCAGTTTTTGTGCAGGTGTGTCGTTCTGCATTTCAAACCGTGAATAAAAGTGGTTGAGTGTATCGGGGAGGGATGGGTCATCATCACAGGCCTGTGGCGGGTCATGCTACGGGACTGGAGTATGCTTTTGAATGAGATGTGAGCGCGTTAACGGAGCAGGATCATTTTCAGAGATTAAAACCTTGTTTTACTCTCTTCTTCACATAAAGACTTCGTATGGCTTCAGAAGACTTGGAATGCAACACGACTTGTTTGTATACTGCTTGTTTACGGTCAGTTTTTGCAATAAATACCTGTGACTGCACTTATATTTGCCTGTTACATGTTTTATATTGTTCAGAGGTGGGTAGGTTTAGGGTAGGGGTTAGGTGCTCCAGTGGAAGTATACATTTATATAAAATTATTTATATTTTTTTACAAATGCATGCAAACCATTAAATTAAGACAAACGGAGGACCCTGCAAGTCGAAAAACGACGCTTAAAGGGTTCACTTTGCTTCAAAAAGCAACACCGGTCCTGACCAAGCGTCAATATGTGACGAGTTGGGAGAGAGAACGAGTTGGTTGATGCTTTATTTCTGGTTAAATTAGAATTTGTTTTATTTCTGGCCAAGAGACTTTGTAACCCTTCACAGACTGATGTATTTCAATCACATTCTTCCCGTCATTACTGGAGTTTCTTTCACCTTTGGCATTGTGTTACTGTTTACGACATTTTAGCCAACTTCATGCTGTTGAAAAAGTTCTGTTTAAGTGTTGATTTGATTGAACAGGTTTGGCAGTGATCAGGACTGGTTTTGTTTGAACCTTATTTGGGGAATTAGAAACTATGGGGGGCAAATACATTTTGAATAACTTCAATAAATAACATTATCATTTACAAACTGTATTTAGTATTACCTTTTGGTTGCCTTTGTTTATGCTAGATTTTAATTTATGACTCAACTTAAAAAATTTCAACTCAACATAAAACATTTCAACTAAAAAAAAAACAACTTTTTAATAGCACTGTATCCTCTAAGCAGCTGGTGTTTTGTGTGATGTGTTCAATTCTAGGAGGAACTCTGTAAAGCACTGAAGTCCTTACAAGAGAAACTTAGACACAATGAAAAACTGAAAGGAGAGTTTGAAAGAACAGTTCAACACATCAAGGTTAAGTAACAAACAGATGTAGGATCACTATATGCAATTATGATTGTAATTTTAATATAATAAATTCCAGTTTATGATGTTGTAAATAAAAGCAGCTATTTGTTTCTGGTTCTGCTATATATCGTTATCCGAGTTTATCACAGATATTAATGATGTATGTCGATTGTGGTTTGATTTCAGTCTCAAGCGGAGCACACAGAGCGTCAGATTAAACATCAGTTTGAGAAGCTTCATCAGTTTCTCAGAGATGAAGAAGAAGCTACAATCACTGCACTGAGGGAGGAAGAGGAGCAGAAGAAGCAGATGATGAAGGAGAAGCTGGAGGAGATGAACAGACACATCTCAGCTCTTTCACACACAATCAAAGACATGGAGGAGATGATGAAAGCCAGTGATGTCTGCTTTCTGAAGGTCTGATTTCAGATGATTGATTGATTGATTGATTGATTGAGTTGTTGATGATCAATGGTGTGTTTGTTCTGCAGGAGTTTCCAGTCTCAATGGAAAGGTGAGTGATCTGCTGGTGTCTCTGGTCTCTCTGCTTCTGATCCAAAGCCACTGCAGTTCTGATCCTGAATGTTCTTCCAGAGTCCAGATCTCATCACAGCCGGATCCACAGACGCCTTCTGGAGCTTTGATTCATGTGCCACGTTACTTGGGCAACCTGCCCTTCAGAGTCTGGAAGAAGATGCAGGACATCGTCCAGAACAGTGAGTCTGGAGAAGATCTGAGCTCTTACACATACAGTTTGTCAGTACACAAAAGTACTAGATTATTTCAGTTGGTAGTGAGTGAAGATCATACTTGTTCAAGTATGTAACTAACTTTTTTTTGAGAATGTTTCTCATTTCTTCATCTACTCAAGTCCAGAACCGTCTCACCAGTGTAAATTGAAAAGAAACTCCATTTGTGATTCTTCTGACTGAAACACTGAACCACAAATATAATATTGTGAACTCAAGTTCCTCGAAGACTTTCCATTATGAGTTTTACTAGAGGAACTACTGACAGTCTCTAGAGTTCATGAAGAAAATGTGTCATTTTTAATCTTCTTAGAGAGCTGAGGCCAGATTCACAACATTAAGAATACAATTATTTTCTTATTATTATTTTATAAAGGGAAAATAGTATTTTGTATAAGTTACTTAAAGGGATAGTTCACCCAAAAATGAAAATTCTGTCATTAATTACTCACCCTCATGTCGTTCCAAACCCGTAAGACCTTCGTTCATCTTCGGAAAACAAATTAAGATATTTTGATGGAATCTGAGAGCTCTCTGATGATATTACCACGTGATATTACCACGAACAACGCACAGAAAGGTAGCAAGGACATCAGTAAAATAGTCCATGTGACATCAGGGGTCCAACCATAATTTTACTTTAAATTTAAATTAACCGCCATTTTGGAGAGTACCCCAGAACGTAATCAACATAAGGAGCGTTGTTTACATTTATGGAGCTTATAAAATGACAAAACTATTTGGATTTGTATTGTGTAAATTTGAAGTTTCATTAACAAAACTGAATATTGTGTGGCATTTAACATAGTTTCTGAGCTTTATTTTTTTAACTTGAATATTGAACATTTGAAATGTAACAATTTAATTTTTAGTTTTATAGACGTATTTTCAAACAGCGGATTTTTTGTTCTGAATTCTGCAAAAATCATTTTTTAACAATACAGCTTCAAGTTTTCAAGATGAAGAGGGAATTCAGAACTTTAAATTCAATATTCTACAATTCAGTACGCAGAAAACAGGGAAGAGTAGATGATCTCCAAAAAGTCGACCGAAGCATTTTGGCCAGTAAGTAGTTTTCTGGCGTGAGCGTGAACTGATCATGAATCACTCAGTAGCCCAAGTGATTCTTAAACATTTATGATTTATATTCAGGTTGCAGTTTGTAGGAGGGATGGGGGGATTTTCCCTCCTTCTGGTCAATGTATCCCTGTCTCTGCTGAATTAGGTGGGGATAAAACAAATATTCCCCCGGGTGATGCTACCCACCAACCACCAACAAAGCATATAGAATACCAAAAATAAAAATATTTTTTAAAACACTAGGCAGTATAATTCTGCAACACGTCAATACAAACAGCAATAAAATCAGAAATGCCGCTTAATAGAGAGCATCTGGGTTTCGTGATCCTGGTCCACGCGCCTCAATCATACAGCGCTTTACAGAACGTCAGCGTGTGTTATTTCATAGTGAAAATATGACATTAATATGCAATGTTTTTGCTCAAAACTCACTCTATTGTGACCTAATGCAGATATTGTAAATAAACTGACACATAAATATATTATGAGTAATAATATATAGTAATATATAGTATGAGTAGTAATATATATAGGTTATATATATAACCTATATATTAGGTTAGCTATCAGCATGTGAAACATCTGTCTAAGCGGTCTCTGGTGTTTGTTTTAAAGTATATTTGGTGTGAAAGTGATTAGCATGCCATCATGTCTACACAGGAAGTGAGCGAAAGCAAAAAAGACAGTAGAGCATTGATTATAATCAGTGATCTTTCCTATACTGGATGCGGCGCGGCGCATATTTAAGCTTGAAGTGACAAAGTGGCCGTTGCAAAGAGCTTGGACTACGTCAGAAATAGAACGGGGAATCCGTTTGCTGTTGGGAATTTCACAGTCAGTGTAGACAGTATTATGCTCGCATTCGGTCTAGACAAGGTGTAGCGTCGTACATAACTCTGTTATTACTGCTTCATTCATTCCTTGATAGGAATCCACGCTGTGTTTTGAGCTGAAGGCATCGTGAATAATTATTTAGATATACCTGTAACTTGCAGTCATGATTACAGTATAGCCCATTTATTTCCTCTCAATATCATAGACATAAACTAATATACACTGTAAAAAATAAGTGTAATTTAACTGTAAAATTTTGTATAAATGCTGCAGAAATAAACAAAACTGTTAATAGGTTAACAGTAAGTTCCCGTACTATATACAGGGAAAAACTGTAAAAGATCTAACTAGACATTTCTTGTAATTAGGTTTGCTTGAGAGAGCCAACCTACTGTTCTGCTACTTAAGCTTATTATTATTATTATTAGTCACTTGCTAATCATGCTAGCAACATGCTAGATACTTGCTAATCATGCTAAAAACATGTTATCAACATCTATCTATCTAAATGTTCAGACTTCAGGCTAGGCTTTCTCAAGCCGACCTAAAGTTTGTCTTGACGAACTTTTTTTATCTAGTTTTACCGTAAAATGCTGTTAATTGTACAGTTTTTACAACCCGAATTCCGGAAATGTTGGGACATTTTTTAAATTTGAATAAAATGAAAACTAAAAGATTTTCATATAACATGAGCCAATACTTTATTCACAACAGAACATGGAGAACATAACAAATGTTTAAATGGAGAAATTTTACACATGTAGCCACAAAATGAGCTCATTTCAAACTTGATGCTTAAAGAGCATCACACTTCGTATGAACGAGATCGGACAATGAACTGGTGTGAGGAGTGTGCTTTAGTATGCTGACTGATGAGGGTGCTGATGATGTGCAGGTGTGCTCAATCAGAAGTCAGGTGAGGGTGTGCACGGTGATTGGGAAGTGAGGGAGCCTGTTTTTCTGTATTTTTTTACAAAATTATTCTGGCAATCACAGCTGCCAAGATTTTTTACAAGATTTTTTTACAGTGTAGGCTATATAGTGGCTATATATTTCTTTGTAATCGCGTCCAGAATAGACATGGTGTTGCACCGCTCCGCATCTAGTGTAGGCAATAGCCTATCACTGATTATAATCAATGGGCTCGACTGTCTTTTTTGCTTTCGCTCGCATCCTGTGTGGCATGCTAATCACTCTCACACCAAAAATACTTTAAAACAACACCAGAGACCACTTAGACCAATTACAATTAAAAATAAATAAATTAATTAAAATAGCAGCACCACTTAGTTGAACGTATTCTGTGTTTGGGAGCAGCTGAAGCCGTGTTTCTCATTGAGCTGTGTGAAATACAGACTGAACGGTTCTGACAGAGGAATGACATCGACCCGCCTTCCGCTTCCGGCTTCGCTACTGTTCGGACGCTCTTGCTTATTGCTCTGCGCTTTGCTCCCTATTTTTGTTTTTTTTCTCAGATCTCTAAGATTTTAAACTTCAGCAGATCAGCACAGTGCTCAAACAACACATTTTTTGGAAAAAGAGGACTCTTTGCCTCCACTGCCAGCAGTTTACATTCCGGAGACAGAAAAATACAGCTGTCTACATTCAAACAGACGAGAGAAAATGCCTCTAGTGGAATCTACTTGCTGCATGAACTGCCACAAAATTCTACAAAGGATTGCGGTTCTTGAAACAAAGTTACTTGCTGGACTTCCAAAACAGACGAACATACAGCAGATGGTCACCACGGACCCCCTCAGCATACAGCCGGTGAGTCCTGTGAATCTAGTGAATCTCAACAGTTTATACCAAGTGTAGAGGAACAAGCCGAAACTGATCGATGGACTAATCGATGGCACAAACAGGGAGCGAGACCCAAAGGCCCTCGAGACATCAGATTGTCACGAGTATCTCGTATTGCTGCTGTAGCATCCTCTACCCCAGATACGGCTATGACAAGACTTGTAAACACTGGTATTCTACAACCCCCCTATACATCTTGAAAACAGATTTGAAGCATTGATGAATGTGGATGAGGAATCCCAAAATGTGACAAAACTTGGATCGAATCAGCCAGCAGCTAACATTGCTACTAACCGGCGCTCAATGTCGAGCAGACAGCGGCATTCAGCTCAGAGCGCAGCCGAGCCCAGGACTCTGATGAGTAGTGGGTGACTCTATTATTAGAAACATCAGTAGCAGGACTACAACTAACTGCTGCTTTACTCAAGCAACCGTCTCTGATGTGAACAGACTAATTCGTACAAGCATAAACTGCTCAATCGACCATCAAAACGAAGAATGATATTCGGAAACAAAACAGAAAAAAAAAGACAAAAACTCTTTGTAACACTTCAAAGACTTGAAGATCAGTTGTCATAGTGGACCAAAGGGAACTAAAATGTTTTTCACGGTCCTTGCAATACATGCTACAAGAACCTGCAGTCAAAAAGGAGTCAACTTCATCGACAACTTCAATATTTTCTGGGGCCACAGACAACTGTTTAACTGGATGGCCTCCACCCAAACAAACTTGGTACAAGAGTGCTAAAGGACAATTTCTTTTTCTCCCTCCGTCGTCCTTCAGTGGTGTGTGCCAATCCACTCACACACTCACCTGAACAGAATATGAGTGACCACAGGACTTCATATCAGCTTCCGAGTCATCATGTGGTTGAAGAATCCCACAAGGACACTGATAACGCCCGCAGCCAAAACAAGCATTGCTCATGGACATCCCAGCGGAGCCCTGCCCACAGAGCTCATCACATGCAGACTGTGACGTATTACAAACAGCTCAAGACTCCAAACCCAAGGACGACTTTCTGGAAAACAGCCTGGGAAGCCAGGACAACACTCACAGTCACGGAAACACCAGAGCTAGAGCCCGCTCAGCAGACACACTATCCTCTCTCCAACATCTCCACTTCTAAGCTTTTCACAGAAAATGGAGGAACTGGTGTATGCTGGGACCAAACTCTCTGCAAGCCCCCAGATATCAACAAAAAAAACGGCGGCCCCCCAACCACCAAAGACTGCAGGCCAGCTCTCCCTCTCTGTGAGAGCTCTCCGACCTCTGCCACAACGCCAGGGCCCAAACCCTCCTCCATCGGCTGTAGGTGAACCAAAAACAACTGATAAAGCTCTCAGTGATATGTGTCGGGTCCCGCTTTATTAACAGCAACATTCACAAATGTTTACAAAACAAGCGGGAACCCAGTATGCCTGTAGCTTTTCTATTTCTGTTTTATCATGTGTGATAGAAAGTCTAAGGCCTTCTCAAGCCGTACGGCTGACCCTCTAATCTGCGGCCTGTAATGCATCAATCTAAGATTGCTGTAGAGACAAAATGTAATTCCATCAAGTTAGCATTTTTAAATATTCGCTCACTAAAAAATAAATCATTTGTGATCAATGATTTAATAACCAAAACAACCTGGATTTTATGTTCTAAATGAAAACATGGTTGAAGACAGCTGCAGTGCAACAGTCCTAAATGAAACAGCCCCTCCTAACTTTAATTTTATAAGTGTCTGCAGGACTGTTAGGAGAGGTGGAGGTGTAGCTGCTCTATTTAAAGATGTTTATCAATGCACGAGTGTCATTTGGTCAGTACTTGTCTTTTGAATATCTAGGTATTGTGCTGAAAGGTGCCCACGCATTCTGTTTATCATCATTTTAAGGCCCCAAAATACTCTCCAGCCTTTGTTGAAGAGTTCACAGAACTGTTATCAATGATTTCCTCAGAGTTTGACTGTTTTGCTATTGACATGCGGAGTCCCACAAGGCTCAATTCTTGCACCGCTCTGTTTAGCCTGTATATGCTCCCAATAAGTCAGATAATGAGGAAAAACCAAATTGCCTATCACAGCTATGCTGATGATACCCAGATCTACTGGCCTTATTCCAAATGACTATAGCCCCGTTGACTCCCTCTGCCAATGCATTGATGAATTAACAGTTGGATGTGCCAAAACTTTCTTCAGCTAATCAAGGAGAAAACTGAAGTCATTGCATTTGGAAACAAAGATGAAGTTCTCAAGGTGAATTGCATACCTTGACTCTAGGGGTCAAACACTAAAATCAAGTCAGAAATCTTGGGGTGATTCTGGAGACAGCCTTAGTTTTAGTAGTCATGTCAAAGCAGTAACTAAATCAGCATACTATCATCTCAAAAACATTGCAAGAATTAGATGTTTTGTTTCCAGTCACGACTTGGAGAAACTTGTTCATGCCTTTATCACCAGAGAGGTGGATTATTGTAATGGTCTCTCCCCCACGGCCTTCCAAAGAAGACCATTAGACAGCTGCAGCTCATCCAGAACGCTGCTGCCAGGATTCTGACTAGAAAGCAGAAAATCTGAGATATCACACCAGTCCTCAGGTCCTTACATGGCTTCAGTTACATTTAGGATTGATTTTAAAGTACTTTTACTCGTTTTATAAATCACTCAATGGCCTAGGACCTAAATACATTGCAGATATGCTCACTGAATATAAACCTAACAGACCACTCAGATCATTAGGATCGAGTCAGTTAGAAAATACCAAGGGTTCACACAAAACAAGGGGAGTCGCTTTTAGCTATTATGCCGCCCGCAGCTGGAACCAGCTTCCAGAAGAGATCTGGGCCCGTATTCATGAAAAATCTTAGTGCTAAGAGTTGCTCTAGTAACAAAATTCTAAGAAAATTCTTAGAAATGTGGGTGTTTCCTCTTAAATTAAAGAAAGATCCTAGTAAAGAAAAAAGTAATTCAGAAAGCATCTTAACCCTTAAAAGAGGTCTTAAGGTACGAAATTGTTAGGAGTACGGACGAGGACTTTAAGAGGCTTAAGAGTTTCTTTAGCAGTGGAGAAAATGGATGAAACATGAAGAGGGAGAAGAAATGTGTTGCACACAATGCATGACAGTGAGTTAATAAGACGCTACACATTAGATCGTGCAGGATCATGTTTGTGAGGATCTTATTAAAGACATGTTAACATCTCTGACACCACGCAGAAATGCCATAGCACCAGAAATGGGACGTATCACTACATTAACTACATTAACAAATTTGGCAACTGGAAAAATGCAACTATGCAGCAGCGATGATTTGGGTCTGTTTACAGCACTTTCAGAACTTGTGTCACTGTTCATTTCCTATAAAATACATTAAGTATGACAGCATGGTAAAATAACAATAAAGAATATAAGTGTGTGTGTGTGTGTGTGTGTGTGCGTAGAGAGAGAGAGAGAGAGTACGGTAAAACAGGAAAAATACGCTTGTAATTTCAAAGTGAAGGCTTATATAAACCTACTCTTAAAAGCGCTTTTACTTCCTTCTTGGACAACCAACCAATCACAGTCTTCAAAAGACGTGTCATAGCTAGCAACGGGGTCAGCCCCGTCCTCACTAAGATAAAAGTTTTTGTTTTTCCTCGCTCAGAGTTGCTCTCAGATTGGTCCTGAATCACTTTTAAGCTAAGACTCCTAGCTAGAAATTTTTAAGCTAAATTAGGAGCTCTCTGAGAGGATTCTTAGAATCTTTATGAATACGGGCCAGATGTGCTAAACATTAGCCACATTTAAATCCAGACTGAAAACTCATCTGTTTAGCTGTGCATTTGTTGAATGAACACTGTGCTACGTCCGAACTGACTGCACTGTATTTTATGTATAATCATATTCTATTTAACTGTTTTAAATTTTCTATTTAAATCAATTTCTATAACTTTTTAAAATTCCTTGTTTTTATTATTTTTAATTCCTTGTTTTTATTGCTGTGATGACTATTTCACTTTCTTTTATGTAAAGCACTTTGAACTACCACTGTGTATGAAATGTGCTATATAAATAAACTTGCCTTGCCTTGCCTTCGATCGCCAAGTTCCAAACATTCAGAATGTTTTCATTTTTCATTTGTGTTTTGGTGTTACTGATTCTGAATGGATCCATATAGTAGTTTATGCAGTCCTTTGGTGTCTCCTGTGGTCTTGTTTGGTATGGCAGGTTAGCTTGCTTTTTTGGTTTTTTGTTAAAGCCACTGTATAATTGAGCTTTACATAATTGTAAGTTGTCAAGAATGTCTGCAGTGACAATTTTTTCAAAGTATGTTTACAGTATTGGAGAGGAGGGACCTTGGGGTAAAAAGGTTGAGAACCTGGCTTAGATGTTTCTCATGCTGAGAATGCTAACCTAACGTATACATATAAACCATAAATCTTTAAGAATCACTTAGGGGGATTATGTCTGGGCGATTCATGATCAGGTAGGTCTTGAACCGCACGTCACTCCAGAAAACTACTTATTGGCCAGAATGCTTAGTTCGACTTATCGATCATCTACTCTTCCATGTGGATGGCCGTCAAAATTCGCTCTGGTCGCTGCCAACGACGCTGTAGAAAGATTCGTTGACGCTCTGACGATCGAAACGCTTGTCTTGTATTTAAAGGAGCCGCAAAGGAAACAAGCATGTTGATCTTGTGCAGACTGACCACAAGTTGGGTATAAGTTAACCTCATTTACTATTGTAATTGTGAAAGTAAGAAATTGATCAATGGAAAGAGCTTTTAGTTACAACAATTATAGTTACATGTTTGCTAACGAAATAAACCAATAAATGCCATTTGTGTGGTGTGTTTTTTGTTGGTTAAGTGCTAGTCTAATTTCAACATGCAGTTTATAGGAGACCTTTACTAGCTAGGTCTTTAATTAACATTAACGTTAATTTGTGCGCAGCCTACATTCCAAACTGTCCTGGTTGAAGTGTAGTTAATGTAATTGGTCAACTATGATGTTTTGAGGAAATTAATAGCATTCCCGTTGGAAAAAAAACAAAGCGTTCTAGCGCTAAAAATGCTTGGGAACTAATGTGGTCGGAACCAAAGTTTACAAGACTGCGTTCACTGGAATCCTCTAAGCGGAGGACTTCTACATTCGATTGGTTGCCGCCGAACCGCGTCATAGCTCATTACCATAAAGTTGACTTGATTTCAACTCTCCTCGACGCTTCACCATCCAAAAAAACTCGCCGCGGCTCTCGCCGAGCTCGCCGCCGGAGCTCGCCGCCGGCTCACATTGAAAATGAATGACTTCCGGCCACTTTGACGCTCTCGCCGCCTGCGGTGTGAACGCACAGTAAGAATTCAGAAGGAAAAATCCACTGTTTGAAAATACATGTCTATAAATCTAAAAATTCAATTGTGTAATTTCAAATGTACAATATTACTATTCAGTAATACTACTGAATGTAAACAATGCTGATTACGTTGATTACATTCTGATGTCACATGAACTATTTTACCGATGTCTTGCTACGTTCCTATGCGTTGATGTGAAAATATCCTTGCTGTTATGGAGAGTCAGAGAGCTCTCACATTTATCAAAAATCTTTAATTTGTGTTCAAGGATGAACGGAGGTCTTGCGGTTTGGAACGACATGAGGGTGAGTAATTAATGACAGCATTTTATTTTTGGGTGAAATAACCCTTTAAGAGATCCTTATCTATTTTAAGACAAAATGTAAGATTTCGAAATCTTGAAAAAAAAATTTCATAAAAATCATATTGCTGTATTATAAAATATATTGTTACATTTACCACTTAATGATTCAGGTATTTGTTAGATTAACAAGCCAATCTTACTAATTTATAGAACAATCAGACAACCTATCATCAGATTGTATAAGAAAATGTATTTTAAGATGTTCTACGAATCTGCCATTTTGAAAGGGTGTGTAGAAGAAGTGTGTTACAGAATGTGGTTATGGAGAACCTCCCTCAACGAGTAATAGTTCATATAGAATAGAATAGAATAGAAAAAAACTGAAGCATTAAACTGATCTCAGCAGATCTGATTGATTGATTCTCTTTATGGACACAGATGTTTGAATCATCAGAATAACAGCATCTGTTGATTGTGTCTCATCGCTCCTGTGATTCTGGATCCAAACACTGCAAATCCATTTCTCCTCCTGTCTGATGATCTGACCGGTGTGAGACGGAGCATGAACAAACAACCGCTTCCTGATAATCCGAGAGATATGATGAATATTGCTGTGTTTTGGTTCAGAGGGTTTTAACTCAGGAAAACACTGCTGGGATGTGGAGGTTAAAGAGAGCTCAGACTGGAGTCTTGGAGTAACTACAGCATCAAACCAGAGGAAGGGACGTGATTTCTTCAAGATGATGTTGGAGTGTGTTGTATGGACTGTTTGCTGGTCCTGGTTTTCGTGTTAAACAGAAGCTTGAGCGTTGTGAGAGTGATCTGGACTATGACAGAGGAACGGTGTCATTCTCTGATCCTGTAACTAACACACATCTACACACATTCACAACCAACTTCACTGACACTGTCTTTCCATTCTTTGATTTTCTTCCTCTCTGAAGATCTTACCATTCAATAGTACACTTCTATAATTTTCACACACTAATTTTGTACTTAATATACTAAAAATTATTCTTTAGTACTTCGTGAGGTTTTACTTGCACAGCACCTACTCGCTGGCCTCCGTTAAAATCACCCCCCTAAACCTCACACCCTTCCCGGCCAATGCAACGGGTCCTACTCGCTGCTCCGAGCGGGACTCGAACCGGGTTTCGGGTGGGAGACGGACCAGGTAACAAGGAGGTAAAGGGCTGCAGCCACTATCGTCAGTCGCTAGAGCGTCTCTTGAGATCAGGGAGTGAGGTTTTACTTGCACAGCACCAACTCGCTGGCCCCGTTACATATATATATTTTTTAAATAGAGCGATAGTATGTTAAAAGTGCATTTTAGTTCATATTCATGGTGTCCCAAAATAGCACAGTGTAAGTACTAAAGAACGTCTCAGGTTACATATGTAACCATGGTTCCCTGAGAGTAGGGAATGAGACACTGCGTCCTCTAGGGGTCGCTATGGGGACGCCGTCAGCGTGACCCGTGTCTGAAGCATACATACAAAAACACCACCTGTTGGCCGGCGACAGCCTATGATGGGACGATTAGACGGCTGTCAGTGACATTATCCCTATGGCCAAAGACCCGAGCTGCATTCCCTGAAACTTACCTGTTAAGAGCCGGACGTCCGGACCCAGGGTAGAGCTCGAAGGCTTAGAAATCATAAGAAAAGATTCCTTTAAGGGGATACGGCCCAGTGCCTAGGATAGTAGCTAGGTCCTGGCTGTCACCCCAGGGCTACCGCTTGCTCTGCATGAGCTCAATGAGGGAACTGTCTCAACAGACCCTTGGTAGCAACCACCTGTTCAAGTCAGTATCACTGTGATACATAGGCAGAGTGGGGCACAAGGCGAAAACGGGGCCTGACCAACTCAAAGAAAAGGGCATGAAGCTGCAGCGTAACACCTACCGTACAGGATTTTAGAAAGAACGCAAAACACTTGATGTGCGATCTTACACAACGTGGATTTTTAGAAAGTGCACAGAGACTAGCGTGCGCATTACCATAACATGGATAGTAAACACCATTTAGAATAGAATAGGTATCTGTATTGCTATGTGCATGGATTATACATGTGTGTATATCATCATAATACTCACACACACACACACAACACACACCGTTTTTCACACTCTGACAAACACATGATACACCACTTCTTAAAGTTGTCAATGATCTCCTTATGGCCACTGACTCATATCATTTTTTAGACTTTTTCTCTGCTTTTGACACAATTCTCACAGTATTATTTTCTCAACGACTCTCTGCTCTTGGTATTTCTGGAACTGCCCTATCTTGGTTCATTTCTTACCTGTTTGACCGTCAGTATTACATCGCTGTCCGCAAGGCTAAGTCCTCTACTGCCCTGTCTCTCACGGTGTTCCCAGGGTTCTGTTCTAGGGCCTTTACTCTTCATCATTTACATGCTTCCTTTAGGTAACATTATCCGTCATCATGGCTTCAACTTCATTGCTATGCCGACGACACAGCTATATCGTTTCAACACAGCTCTCCTTTTCCCAACAAATCCATATCGGCTTGTATTAATGATATAAATGCTTGGATGACCAGTAACGTTCTCAAACTCCGCACTGATAAAACAGATCTACTTCTTGTTGGTTCAGCAAAAGATGTAGCTAATTTCTGTAGCAACAGTGTCAACATTGCTGGAGTCTTGGTTCGACCTTCCACCACCATTAAAAAACCTGGTATGATCTTTGACTCCTCACATTTCTTCACTCAGTAAATCTGATCTCATTCATTTCTACTCCCAGTTATGATCTTCTGATTCTGCGTCGCCTTATAAAGTTTTATCTGACATTTTTATCAAATGGAGTTATTCACATATTCTTATTATGTGACAACTTATTACATTAGTGATGTTTCTTTGTAAGCTGTGTACATTTTGGGCCCTTTTTAGAAAACAATAAAGGGTTCCATCTACAGAAGTCTATGGAATGCAAAAACTTTGAAGCTCAAAATCTCAGAGCTGTTAGAATGCAGACAGAAGCTTATAATTCCAAGGCAGCGACTGGTCAGCTGGTAAATCCATGGCACAACTCAGCATCATTTGGTGGATGGGTGTTTTGTTTCTCTGCCCCCTCACTCTGGAATTATATTCCCAAACACATTTGTGATCTCTCATCAATTACATGATTTCAAAACCCAGTAAAACATATATTTTCTTTTTGTTTCACTGATATCTGACTATGGTTGATTCGTGTTTTTTTTTATGTTTAACTGTATTGTTTATGTGTCTACTTCTTTTTTTTTTTTTTGTAATGATATTGTAAAATGAACTTGAGTTTGTGAAAGGCACTATAGAATAAACTAAGCTATAAAATATCAAAGAGCAGCGGTGTCACATGAAGAGCCCAGTGCAGTATTGGCCCTTG